>CAJPEV010005934.1:0-12344 GCA_905338385.1 Darwinula stevensoni
ACACTTTCAGAAAGCTTGGTTTTCGCTTTTCCGAATGGAACAAAAATAAATAATAAATTTATTTTATTCAATTCTTATTCAAAATATTTATTTTATATATATTTAATATTTATCATTTATAGATTTTTATAGGTTTTGGCTTTCAGATTGAAGCCCTCCAAAATAATCTGTTTTTTTTATTTGAAAAGAAAAATAAAACATACGTAAAAATTGGGTGCGAAAATGTCCATTTTTCGTGCCCAAATCGACTCAAAAAATCTATTAAGGAAAAATTCCCATATTGGAGTAGTCATTTCCTACCTTACTGATTGCCAATGTAAATGCAGCAGTACGCATATCTTCAATTCGATTATCACTTAACCATTGATCGCGGATAGCATGATAAGCATTTATCATCGTTTCTTCCAGCCCAGAACGCACCAAATCAATTTCATCAGGTCCTTTTACCAACACCTGTTTGTCGCGTGTAGAAATAGTTTTTCCTGTATATTTTTCGATAGTATCTACTAAATCTTGTGCCGCATTTTGCTCAAAACGCTTGGTCATACGACCAAAACGGACGTGTGAAAGGTTTTTAAGCCATTCAAAATACGAAACAGTTACACCGCCTGCATTGATATACATATCAGGCACAACCCATATTCCTTTTTTGTTTAGGATTTCGCTTGCCTCGGCTGTAACTGGTCCATTGGCGGCTTCCACCACAATTTTTGCTTTGATGCGAGACGCATTTTCCACTGTAATTTGGTTTTCTAAAGCTGCAGGAATCAAAATATCACAATCCAACTCCAATGCTGCTCGTTTATCCACCAGTGGTGTAGCACCCGGAAAGGTCATAATCGTACCATTTTCTTTGCGATGTTGGATTAAAGCCTCAACATCAATGCCATTGGGGTTGTGAATAGAGCCTTCATATTCGGCAATGCCAACAATTTTAGCATCTCCTTCTTGCTGGGCTATCAGCGCAGAATAACTACCTACATTGCCTAAGCCTTGTACCACGATTTTTTTGCCTGCAATGCCCGTTGATAATTTCAATTTTTTCATATCTTCTTTGATACTTACCATTTCGCGCATTCCATAAAAAACACCCCGACCAGTAGCTTCTGTGCGTCCATGAATACCATTCATAGAAACAGGTTTGCCTGTCACGCACGCGATGCCGTCCAAATCACCATGTTTCATCATGACATAAGTATCCATAATCCAAGACATTTCGCGAGGCCCCGTGCCATAATCAGGTGCAGGAACATCGATGCCAGGGCCTATCATATTTCGATGAATCAACTCAGAGGTATAGCGACGGGTAATACGTTCCAATTGTTCTTCTGTATATTTTCGCGGGTCAATTTTCAGCCCACCTTTTGCACCTCCAAACGGCACATCCACCAAAGCACATTTATAGGTCATTAGGGCGGCAAGTGCCATTACTTCCTCTTGGTCCACGCTTAGGGCATAACGAATCCCCCCTTTAGTTGGCATACGATGATGGCTATGTTGTACCCGATAAGCCTCTATTACCTCAATGTCATTGCCTATCTTAACAGGGTAACGCATACGCAAAACGATATTACAGGCTTTAATCTGACCTAAAAGTCCTTCTGGCAAGCCCGTAAACGGGGCAGCTTTCGCAAAATTGCGGTTAACACTTTCAAAAAATTGATTACTGTTCATTCCTTTTGAAACTTTGATTCTTTAATTTTAGTTTTATATCAAGGTTAATTTTTTAGATTTATAAAAACACAATATTAAATGGAATTTGTGATAAAAATGCCTTTAAAATTATATTATTTTTTATTTTTCCAAATTTTATATTATTTTCAAAAAAGTCATTAGAGTATTTTCATTTTTATAAAAATATGCTCAATTCATTATTCGATTTGTAAAAAGATAAGCAAAAGAAAAAATGATAGGATTTAAACCCATGAAAACCATTCTAATCATAAAAAAATGACGCAAAATTTTCCCTCTTTCTTCTAAAATTTTTCAAAATTAAAATTTGGCACATTTATTGCTACTTATACGCAGGCAAACATTGACTCCGCCAACATATCTAATCTTAATGAATGTGAATAATAAAAAAATATAATTTTCTGATTATTAATATATTATACCACATATTTCAGATAAACCATCAGCCCAAAATGACAAAATATTTTTTTCTTAATTAAACTTAATGGGTGTCATGAAGTTATTAAATGTAAAGTTTTTTATTATTTTGCTTAATATCGTATTATTATTGTTGTATAAAAATATAGCAAATGCACAAGCTATCATCGGCAGTAATGTATCTGGTGTTCAACCTAACTTAGGTGCGTGGATGGAAATGACCAATGGTGCATTACCTATTGGTTCAAGTCGTGGTTTCCTTATTGCTCGCGCGAATATGTCCGCCATCGCTAATACTTCTACTTTTGGACTAAATGGTGCAGGAACAGCAGGCATTATGGTATATAATACTGGTACAGGCAATGGCTTTACACCCGGGTTGTATATATGGACAGGCACCGCTTGGCAACAAACAGCCACCTCATCAAGTGCTTGGGCTACTACAGGTAATACAGGCACCGACCCTGCTACCCAATTTATAGGCACTACTGATGCACAAGACTTTGCAATCCGTACCGACAATACCGAAAAGATGAGAGTAACAAGTGCAGGCAACGTAGGTATCGGAACAGACAATCCAAATTACAAATTAGATGTTATTGACGAAATTCGCATCAATGGCTCAAGGATAAATTATTCTTCAGCTCGAATTATATTAGAAGGCGATCAAGTTGATAGTGGTAATCAAGGAAATGGAATATATATTTTAGACGGATTCGGAGCGGGAGTAAGAAGAGAATGGTATTTTGGTAAGCCTTATGGAGAACAAGGATTAGCTATAAAATCAATGCAAAGCGATATTTTTGATGTGTCAGCAGCAGCTTTAGCCACCACTCATCTTTACATAGACGGTGTCGCTGATAGAATAGGCATCGGAACGAATGTGCCGAGTTATAAATTAGATGTAGTAGGAGATATGAATGCCTCCGGGAATGTTCGGGCAGCAGGAATCATTCTTACATCAGATGCTCGCTTAAAAACCAATATCAAACGTATCGAAAATGCGATTGAAACGATAAATAAACTAAATCCTGTGTCATACGACAAAAAAGAAAATTTCTCTGACACAAATTATAAAAAATCGGAAATAGGTTTCTTAGCGCAAGAAGTACAAAAAATATTGCCCCAATTGGTTTCAGAAGGAAAAGATGCAAACAAAATTTTGGCATTGGACTACAATTCGCTCATTCCATTATTAACAAAATCGATACAGGAGCAGCAAGTCCAAATAAAAGCCAAAGACACCGAAATAAAAGCAGTAAAAGCAGAAATAGCTGAGCTAAAAGCCTTGATAAAAGAAATAATAAGCCGTAAAAACTAAATTTTTTCGCTTTTGCCTGTCGTGAAATCTATAAAAAAGTGAAATCACAAAAATAAAAGTAAAAAAGGTCAGCAAAACTCAAAATCTTGCTGACCTTTTATTTTTGCAATAGATATGACCTTTTTTTTATAAAATATAATATTCTGAACTAAAAGGATATTATCAAAATAATATTTTTCTATAAAAAGATTTATTCAAAATAATATTTTTTAAATACAATTTTTTTGATAAAAAACACCTATATTTTCGAGACTTTTCTTTTGAGACTGCAATAGATTTTTTTATCTTGAAAATCGCTTATTTATAAGTCATTTTTCCTTTAAAATTGCTAAAAATACTGAGAGGGTCATTTCTTTAGCAGCGTACAAAGAAAAGTCTCATATTTTCTGTGGATTGCTCAACTTTATTTCATGCAATAAAACCAACTGATTTATCGCTCTATTAAGGTTATGTTGCGGATATCTTGTGCTATAATAGACATCATTATTCAAATAATCAGTCAAAAAACGCAGTGCTTGCATATAAATCATAAATTCACCTGAATATGCAAAATATTGTTTTTCGGTGGTTGAGAGGGCGTTTTTCATTCCTGAAAAATAGCCTTCCGTAATGGCTTGATAAAAATCTTTTCTAACCTCAATTTTACTAAAATCAGTTTCCTCTTCGCTGACAGGCGACAGATAAGTGCGCATCATATCGCCTACATCGCTGATAAAATAGCCCAACATAGTAGTATCTAAATCAATGACACACAATCCTTTATCATTTTTATCAAAAAGAATATTGCTAATTTTAGTGTCATGATGCGTGATACGCAGTTTAAAATCAGGATTCGTTTTCATACTTTCAAAAATATGGACAATGTTGGCATTTTCTTCAATTTTTCTAATCCATTTGCTCGCCGTTTCAATACGTCCTTTGTTTCCATTAACCAAAGCTTCTTGAAATTGACGATAGCGCAAACTTAAGTTATGAAACTGAGGAATCGTCGTTTTGATTTTAGACATTTCGATATCTCTCAGTAAAAACGTGAATTGACCAAATTGTCGAGCAGCTTCAAAGGCTTGCTCAGGAGTTTCGACGACATCAATCGAATGTGAGCCTTCGACAAAAGGAAAAAGCCGAAAATAACCTTCATTTTTCACAAAAATCATGTCCCTGCCATTTATTGTCTGAAGAGGGGAAATAAATAGGTAATTTGGCTCATTTTTTTGTAAATATTTGGCAATCAATCGAATATTATGCGCAATATTTTCAGGTTGTTTGAAAATGGTGTCATTGATGCGTTGCAGAATATAGGCTTTTTCGGAACATTCAATGCGCCAAGTGTGGTTGATAAGGCCACTACCAAAGGGTACAATTTTGAGCGAATTGAGGTTTAAATTATAGTTGGAAAGAATAGTCTGAAATTCCACGTCAAAACGTTTTCAATTAATAATCATCATTCAAAGCAAAAACAGGTTTTCGATACATCCACTGACCACCTGTAAAATCAGGAAACTCAACCGTTTCGTTACCTAAATCAATAGACATTTCGCTTAAAGGCGTAATAGCACTCCAAGTTGCAGCATCATAAACGTCCATTTGTGTCGGTGTTTTTCGTTTAGCAGCCTCAATGAACGAGTGAATCACAAAAAAGTCCATGCCACCATGCCCTGCACCTTGTGCATCAGCACCATATTTTCTCCAAAGCGGGTGGTCATATTCGTCGAGCCAAGGTTTGGCGTCGTCCCATGCGTGTGGCTTTTTGGCTTTGCTCTCCAGATAAATACTTTTATTCACGTCCATCCATATCCCCTCAGTACCTTGCACCCGAAATCCGAGGGAGTACGGGCGAGGAAGGTTTGTATCGTGTTGCAATAAAACAGTTTCGCCGTTGGCACAACTGATTTGAGTGGTGACTACATCTCCCAGTTTGAAATTCACTTTAGCATTAGGGTGCGACTCACCACCTTTTTTGACAATATGGTTGTGCAAACCCCGTGCTTTTGTCGAAAACGAAGATAAAGTCATAAAACGATTGCCTCGATTGATGTTGATATAGTGCGCCACAGGACCAATGCCATGAGTTGGGTACAAATCGCCATTGCGAAATTGCGAATGATGCGTACGCCATTTTGCTTCTGAATAGCCTTTTTCGCCATATTCAACACCGTTGCCGTAGTAACCTTTGCCATCATTAAATTTGACTTCACGCAAATCGTGTTGATAGCCACCTTGTAAATGAATGATTTCACCAAATAAGCCTTGTCTGACCATATTTAGAACGGCAATAACGTCACGACGATAGCAAACATTTTCCAGCATCATGACATGAGCCTTGTATTTTTCGGCAGCTTGCACCACGTCCCAATGGTCGTGAAGCGTAATGCCCAAAATAACTTCCGTGCCAACATATTTGATGCCCGCTTCCAACGAAGCAATAATCATTGGTTTGTGCCACTCCCAAGGTGTAGAAATGATAACAGCATCTAAGTCTTTGATTTCCAACATCTTTTTCCAAGCGAAATCATCGCCTGTAAACACTTTTGGCATTGTTTTACCCGATTTTGTCACCATTTCTTTAGCTTTTGTAAGTGTTTGGTCGTCTATGTCGCAAATGGCAACTACGTTCACATCAGCTCGTCGTAGCACCAAGTCAAGATGGTTTAAACCACGCGCACCCACGCCAATAAGAGCAATGCGTACCTTTTCAGCCATAGAATTGGGTATTGAAAAAAGCGAACTTGTTGGCAAAATAGCGAGAGATGCTGCGCTTAGAGTTGTGATTTTGATGAAGTCTTTCCTTTTCATGTTTTGCTTTATTTTATAAAATGCCAGAAATATACAAAATCACGCAAAATATTTTCTATAAGTGGAGCAAAACTTGTTTTACAAAAAAAATATAGTAAAAAAATGCTTAGTCTTTTATTTTTTTTAAAATATAATATTTTGACATAAAAGGATATTTATAAAATTATATTTTTATTAAAAAGCAAAAACACAAAATTATATTTTTATTAAAAAGCGTTTAATTAAAATAAAATTTTTATAAAAACAAACAAAATAAAAACAATTTTTCAAAATTTTCATCCTGACAATAAAAATGCTCGGTATCTTATTTTCATAAAATATAATATTTTGAAGTAAAAGGACATTACTAAAATTATATTTTATAATAAAGGCATTCAAATAAAATTATATTTTATTTAAATCTAATTATTTGTAAATTCCTCTTTTTTAGCATAATACACTTTCATCGGTAAATCGTAAACGACTGAGTTTTTCTTTTCTTTGTTCTCTACATAATGCACCGAATGAATATAAGGCTCTGCCAAATTGATTTTATCCAGAGGCGTAACCACCATCAGTTGTAAGTTTAGTTGTTTGAAGAGTTCCATTGCATATACTGCATTTTCGGGGTCAACTTTGCTAAACGCCTCGTCCACCACCGCAAAACGGAAAGATTTTCGACGCGTATCTTCGTTTCTAATCCCAAATTGATAGGCAATCGCAGAAGCAAGAATCGTATATGCCAATTTTGCTTTTTCGCCACCCGAAAGGCTTTGCGAATCAACATAATATTGACGTTGCTGATTGTCGGCACGATAGCGTTCGATAGCAGCAAATTCGAGCCAATTGCGCACATCAGTCACTTTTCGCCGCCAAGTTTCGTTGCCTGAAAGTTCTTCGATAATTTTTTTAATGCGCACAAAACTGGATTCTAACTCATTATCTTCATCTCGAATAAGTTTTGCGGGGTCGGGCATTGCATCGCGCAACATTTGACGAAAATCTCGAATGGCAACATCACGCGATTTATGCACGTCCAACTCTATGTAAGTCTGCGGATTCGGGCTAAAATTAATATCACGCAAAGAACTATTGATTTCTTCAATACTTTCCAAAATTAGGGTTTCTTTGTTTTCCAAAGAAGTTTTAAAATTGGCAATATCAAAAATTAGGCGTTCATTGAGCCACTCCTTAAAGCGTTTTTGGTGTTTTGGCAAATCTTCTTCGCTCAATTTTTTATAAAAATCTTCAAATTCATTCAAATAAGCCGTATCTGCCTTCAAATTAAGTACATCTGCTGACCAATTTGGATATTTTGATAAAATATCTGCATTGGGGTTAATAAATTTTTGCATATCTAAGGTCAAGCGACGTTCTAAATTAGCAACTTCTTTCTGCTTTCGTTCTTTTGATTCAGCGGTATTTTTGACCACTTTTGATTCTAAAATGGCAATATTGCTAATTTGAGGCTCTTTTCCTTCAAATAAAGGTTCTATTTTAGCACGATAAGCAGCCCAATTGTTTGGAGTTTGATTGCTTTGATTTAAAAATTCTTCCGACAATCGGATTTGTTCCAGATAACCTTCTAAACGACTTTCCAAACGCGTTTTTTCGTTGAAATAACGTTCTCGCTCCTTATCTTTTGCGTCAATATCCTGTTTTGTTGTTTCTAATTGTTGTTGAAGCGTTTGCAACTGATTAGAGCTTTTGCTTAAACTTTCCTTTTGGCTTTTTAGCTCCAGCACTAATTTATTGCTTGTTTTCCAGTCTATTTCGGCAAAATTTTCAAAATTTAACAATCGTGTAAGCGTATCACGTCGGGTTTGCAAGTCGTTTCGTTGGGTTTTATGGTGTCGAATTTGCCGATTCAAGTCCTGTGTTTGTTCTTCGGTGGCTTTAGCGTTGCGTTGTGCTGCGAGAATGGCTTCGCGGTTATCCCAGCCCAAAATAGCCCGTTCTTTTGTTTTTAGTGCGTCAGAATCATCTTTTTCATAAGAATTATTGGTTTTTATCAAGCCTTTTTCTGTAATAGATTTATCATAGCGTTGCAATTCTGCGATGCCATCTACACAACGATAATTGTAATTTTCATGCAAATAAAGCTCCAATTCGGTCGTAAAATCTGTACCTTTTTTAATTTCTATTTTTTGTAAAATGCTTTGCTTTTCCAATTTATTTGAGGGGGTAACATTATTTTTTTCTAATTTTAAATAAAAAATCTTGCCTTCCAAGTGGTGATGTTGTACATATCGGCTCACCGCCTCTAGATGCTCTTCTTTTAACAACAAAGTTAATCCGAGCGGACGCAACAAACGTTCTGCTGCGTTTTCCCATATTTCATCAGTTACTTTCAACAGTTCGGCGGCAAAGGGCAAATCGCGTTCGAGAATATTCAGTTTTTTAATCAATTGCTCACGAATATGTACCTGCGTCATCGGAACAAGGTTTTTGCGTTGTTGCAACGAAAGTAACTCCTTTTTTTGGGCAGCCAAAAGTTGTTGGGCTTGGTCAAAATTGGTTTTCAACTCAAATTCTTTATCCATCAGCGTTTGCGTTTCAATTTCCGCCTGCTCAATACCTTTTTTGGCATCTTCCAAACCTTGATAAAATTGTTTTTCATTGGGGTCAGTTTTCCATGCCAACGACTCAACTAATTTGTTATAAACGTTGGCGCGATTTTGGCGTTTTGAGCGTTCATCTTCTGTTTGTTTGATGTTGCGTTCTAATTGTTGTAATTGTTCATAAGCCTTATTGCCGCTGATAGAAATTGTTAATTCATCGCGCTGCAAACCTAATTCGCTGATAATGCGTCGATTATCTTCGATTTGATTATTTTTTCTAAGCACATCATATTCTAATTCTTGGCGCGCAACTTGATATAATGTTACTTTTTGGTGTGCAAAAAAATACACAATTTGTTGTTGTAAATCTTCTATTTCGCTCAGGTCTTTGGTCGTTTGACGATAAGTTTCGCCATTTTCTAAAATTGGGAGCAACAAAGCAGCTTGTTCACGAGCCTTTTCGATGGCTTTGTGAGAAGTAAGTAAATTGTTATATAATTCACGTAATTGAGAAAATTCAGCTTCTGCATCATTTTCTTCGAGCATATTTGTGCGAATAAACTCATTCAAATTGCCCAAAACCTTGATACCAACCGTTTGCGCAAATAGAATTAGGGCTTTCTCGGACTTAAAACCAAATATTTTTGAAAAACGCTGGGCATATTTTGTAAAACTATCAAATTCCTCTACGCCATATTTTTTCTTCAAAGTTTGTCGCCAAACGCCGCCCGTATCAAAAGGCGTAAAATGTTCTTCAATCGTCAATGCAGTAGTCGAAATCAAATAAGAACGCCTCAAATCATGGTCAGAAAACCACCGCGCCTGCGCCAAAGTCAAATATTCTTTGGTTTCAGCGTTAAAAAAAACAGCTAACAAAATAGAAAAATCATCTTTTCCGCGCAAATATTTGGTTTTAGCAGCCAGCCCGCCATCGCTTTGTAGCGTGCCAAAAGCACCCAAAACGTAACTATTTTCGTCGCGTTCGCGCTTGCTTTCCGCACCCGATGATTGGTTATAATGTCGTTTGGCTGGAGGCACGAGCAAAGTCAACACTGCATCTACCAGCGTTGTTTTTCCAGAGCCATTTGCGCCAGTTAAAAGGGAATTTTTGCCATTGGGTTGTAATTTCCAAATCTGCCCGTCGAAAGTTCCCCAATTATAAATTTCTACGTAGCTAAGGCGAAAGCCGTCTTGCTGAATTATCATTTATTGGTTGTTAGTTATTAGTTATTAGTTATTAGTTATTAGTTCGGTTTTATTGCATTTTTGCTCTGATTTCTTCCAATTTTTCGTTATTTATTTTAGATTTTAAAACCCGTCGCACTTCATACGTTTTATTTTGGGCATCGTGGGTTCTGATTTCAATTTCTTTCAAAAAACCCAGAGAAACCGCTGTATTGATATAATTATCCAAACGCTCCAATAATTTTACCCTATCTGTGCGTTCGCCGAAAAATAACTCAATGCGGTCTTTAATGTCCTTGTTGGTCAAAAACAATTTACGTGCATCAGTATTTTTAATATCAAATTCTTCTAAAGCCTCCCGTAAAACGACACACAACAAAGTGACTTCATAAGAAATAGGCATACGACGCACCAAACGAGGCACTTGTATGCTTTCGCCATCGATATGGTCGGGTTGCGACAAATAAGCGAAACCTTCTTGCTCATTCAAAATTAGCTCGATGCCCATTACCGAAAAGTGGCTGCGAATCTGATGTTGGAACGCGATAATGTCACTCCAAACTGTTTTATCATCGTCATAAACAATGCTTTGCAACAATTTGATAAGCAAGGGCGCGTATTTAGGAATTTCCATTGTTTTAAATTATTTTTTAAAAATGACTTGTGGCAGCACAACAGCCCGTTTTATTTCATCTTCACCTTGCCATTCAATCGTATCTAAATATTGAGGATTCACAATGTGCTTCGGAGATTGCGCAGCGATAGAAAAATAAGTGACAATCTCTTCCAAACCTCTGCTAATCGGCATTATTACACTCAATTCTTTGAGCGTAATTTGGTCTTGTTTTTCCAAAAAAGCATAAATATTTCGTTGCAATTCTTGTTTACTTAGTTCAAACTGGTCGAATAAACTATCGAAATGAACATCATCAAACTTATTACTTCCAATGCCTTTTGGCTGGTTGGCAAAATTAGCGATTTGAGGCGGCTCGCCCCAAGGTCTATCCATATCCATCGAAATTTCGACACCGCCCTCAATAGACATAAAATCGCGTTGCCCAGCAAATTGCCCAATTTTTTGGACGGCTAAATGCTTAATATCACTCATCAATTCGCGCGAGCGACGGCGGTCAGACATTTCCTTTTCGACTAAAATACGGCTCAACTTATCCGCCAACAAATGGTTGGAGTCGATAACTTTTTGCCCCGAAGCATGCAGATAAATCTTAATTTTTTTGAGAAAATTGTCGTTAACTTCAATATCCCTTATTTTTAATAAATTATACACATATTCTATTTTATGAATTAGTTCATCTTGACGGTTATCAGCGATAAGAAACTGCCAAAAAGCATAAAAACTTTTGCCTTGGTCGCTTGTCTTCAAGGCTTCGGTTGCATCAAGAGCATAACCCAAAATATCCCCTTTATGAAGGTCGCGTTGGGTTTGTTTTTTATAAATATTAAGGGTAATTTCTTTAAAATTTTGTTCTACCTCCTTAAAATCGGCGGTTAGCTCTCGTGCCGTTTTGCTAACTTCATAAAAACGTTCTTTGATTTGGGTATCATTGAAAATTTCTGTTTTTCCTGTCTTTTTGATAAGCGCGATTTGTGCGTTTATTTCTTGTTTTTTCGCTTCTAATTCGGCAATTTTTCGTTTAGGGTCGTCCGAAGTATTATCAATCAACTCTTGTAAGCGGCGATAAATATCCTTAAAACGCGATTCTGTGCCAACAAATTCTCGCTTTTGGAGCGTTTCTATCCACTGAAAAACACGTTCTACGGAAGGGGTAAGCTCGTGCATCGGCTCACCCTGCTCATCAGGGTAACGTGTCAAATAACGGTTTTCCTCGCTGCACCATTGTTCGAGAAAACGGCGCGCCAGCGTCAGCGAATCATTTTTTTCGCTAAACGCATCTTTTATCATGGTTGTAAATAGGGAAAAACTTTTGTCCTTGAGTTGTTCAAGATATTCTGCCAAATGGCTGGTAAGCTCATAATTGGAGATAGCAATGCGATTACGCACTTTAAACTCGGCGTGCAAAAAGCTAATTAACAACGGTGCACTCCGCGCACGCAAAATCTTAATAGGGAGCGCATTATTAATCAACTGCTCCAGTTCTTCATAAAGCATACTGTTCCTGATTAGGAGGCAAAACTAACTTTTTTTCTTAAAAAAAGCATTATTTTTTCTAATTTTAATTGAAATATTTTTTTGAAAGGAAGGCGGTAAGGAATGTGCATACAATAAAGTATCAAATTTAAACGCATGGGGGTTGTGTAAAAAGTCAAAACATTTTTTGAAAATCAATATTTTATTTTGAATTTGTTTTTTTATAATATTATTTTTTTATAATTTAAAAATAATATTTTGTTTTAAATTAAATTTTAGCTTATTT
>CAJPEV010005935.1:0-12337 GCA_905338385.1 Darwinula stevensoni
GAGAGGATGAGAAAGGGTTCACGTGCATTCCCATTTCAGAACGCACAAGCCCTCGAGAAGTGGGCATGTGTGCAACGTAGAGGTCATGTCTAAGGGAATGGGATCGTTGGAAATCTGAGGGTGGTGTAGATGCTGACAATATGCGATGGAATAGTGTTAGTGAATAGTGTCAGAGAGGTTTTGGGTCTGGGCTGCGCCATAGTCGAACCCATTCTAAGAGCTGGATTTACTGTACCGTTTCATCCACTGTATTTATCCGTTTGTCGATACATTGGACAATAATAACCCCTTCGGAAGGGAAAAAAATGCCAATCAAGAGTTGTCGCGGGCTCATTTCAATCATTGTTTAAAGATTTTCTCACATGATCCTCTGCAGCGAGCATTGTCGATACATTGGACAATAATAACCCCTTCGGAAGGGAAAAGAAGATGCCAATCAAGAGTTGTCGCGGGCTCATTTCAATCATTCTTTAAAGATTTTCTCACATGATCCTCTGCAGCGAGCAACACATTTCAGCTTTTCTCAGGATTGATACGCCCCTTTCTCTGAGATAATTGCAGGCGACCGGACATTCTCATGTCAAACTTCCAATGTCACACTTGAGTTAACCCATTTCTATCGGAACGAGTCTAAAGTATAGGCGAACAGCAACATAATCCGAGATGCTTGATCTAATCTCAAGTGACCAGTTTCCCACGATTCTCCCCATACATTCCTGGGAGCAATCCCTCTTTATTCAATCCGGCGTTGAAACAATCTAGAATATATATATCTCGGAATTCCAATAGTTTTGCTCATTTCTTTATTGTGTTAGTGAGCATATACGTAATGTTTCCCATGATTGTGTAATTCTTTTGGAAGATTTCCTAAATTTGTTTTGCTAAATAAAAAATGAAGCCTCAGGAGATACTTGGAAATATTACTCAGATAAGCATATTCAAGTACTATGCCAGTCATCAGCTTTTTCTTCTGCAGGCTTTTTTTTCGCACATTCCTTCATGGGGCATCCTGGATGGCAATCTACAGAGAGAGGTATAGTATTTGGCAGAGAAAGTAAGGATCATCATCGTGAACCATCTACACCAGTGGTGGAGAATCTTTCCCCCCTAGACGGCCAAATTGAGATAGAGCCGAAATATGCCGAATATAAATATGGATCTTTAGAGACCGGAGGCTGCAAAAATTGGAGTCCGCGGCCCGCCGGTTGTGCATCACTGATCTACACGATCACTTTTTTCCGAGGATATCCGATTTCATAACGCTTCCATGGCCTTGTTTTGACCGGGAAAAATAAGTTGCTCGAACGAGGCGCCCACTGATATGATGCCCGGGGTTCGGAAAATGCCACCCGGAAAAAGGACCCCCAGAATTGACAAAAGCGGAAAAAAACCAACCAAGATGAGAATGCAAAAAAGCCACCCGAGTGGTTGCTTCGTAATCATTCATTTCTATATATGTTTACATGTCAGATAATTAAAGACATTCACTTGGCGATATTGAGACACATTCACTCAGGGATGAGACTTATTATCATCCATGTTTTTGATATTTAAGGGTGAATTGCCACCAATTATTCAAGTAACATATTACTGATTTTTTGTTTCCGCGATGGAAAATCCAAAGTATCGCTCGATTGGAAGCAATTCTTTAAATCTAATGAATATTATTTTCCTTCTTTCACGATGAAGGGAAGAAGGACTCCGTTCAGCTATGAACATAGGCCAATCTCAGTGCAATGCTTGAACAGACTTCGGGAGAAGGGGTGGAGTGGAGATGGAGGTTGGGACGATGGGCGGTTCCGGGGGGTAGGTTGAGGAGGAAAGCTAATCCTGATCTTCTCCACCCCCAGAAAAAGGAGTGAACATGTATAGGAAGGAGATAAAATACAAAAAAACTTACATGACCCCAGTATGTAGTTTAATAAATGTGGTTTCAATCGAAAGCTCATCACTTCGAGGTCATGAGTCAGGTCAAAAATCCTGAAAGTACGCTGCGAACGTGGTTTCTATGGGTTCTCCTGTCTTTCTGCGCGTCGGACGCCTGCACGGGTCGACTTGTCCGAGTTTTAACCCGTTTCGAATCATGGCCCGCACCCGACCCAGAACGCAATCGTCGACCCAGCTTTCTGCTCCGAGCCGGGAATCGTGATGACACGGCCGGCCCGCAGCCCGCTTAAGGCATCTTAGCTAGGCTTGAGAACTCCAGGTCTTGGATGACGTATATGCCCCGAATTCATCCTCAGTGAACTACATGCCAACTAAAGTTTCAATATTATACGTCTGCCCTTCCCTTTTGAAAAAACATGTTTGGAAAAGCCGATGCACCCAAAAGCAATGCCGGGAGTGGATGCACCATGAAAGCTGAATACTCCCTGAACTCAATAAATAATATCACGTCACTTATACGTGTGCCAAGTTTCACCTTTCCATTCCCATATTCCCACACTTTTTTTCAACTCCTTGTCTCAGTATTCACATTCATGCAAAGTTTCAGCTTTCCATGTTCATCAGTTTGACTGATGCAAGAAAATTATTTATTTCCCTCTGATATTTGTGCCCCCGGGGCATTTACTTCCAAAGTCTGAATTTTTCTGCACGCAGCATCCCAATAGGTAGTTATGTACCAAGTTTCATCTTTCCACACTAGGTCAATACGCCAGGACAAAAGAATTACTTGAAAACTTCGGCCCGAAAAAATATCCCCCCAGGTCATGGATCTAAAATTTTGCATTTTTCCTAAACTCATCGTCTTATTAGGCATGTCCATGCTAGGTTTCAGCTTTCCATGTCTCTCCGTTTTACTCAAGCAAAAATAATGTTATGGAGGGGGAATGAGTAACAGGACATGGAAGGCAAATTAAAGACAAAAAAAGCAATGGGAACTGAACCCGGCCTTCCTGATTGCCGGNTCTTGTATCCTCTTTCTGCAAAGGGCTTGCTGTACAAATAAATGGTCATTGAACAAAAGAAATGGTGGCAATGAGGTGGACTTGTATTTTTTTTTAACGCTACAGAAGAGATTCGGATCCCCATTCTGAAGAGTGATTGCTGGCATTATTTTCTAATGGGAAGTCAGGAGATTCAGGCCTTGGAGAGGATGAGAAAGGGTTCACGTGCATTCCCATTTCAGAACGCACAAGCCCTCGAGAAGTGGGCATGTGTGCAACGTAGAGGTCATGTCTAAGGGAATGGGATCGTTGGAAAGCTGAGGGTGGTGTAGATGCTGACAATATGCGCTGGAATAGTGTTAGTGAATAGTGTCAGAAAGGTTGTGGGTCTGGGCTGCGCCATAGTCGAACCCATTCTAAGAGCTGGATTTACTGTACCGTTTCATCCACTGTATTTATCCGTTTGTCGATACATTGGACAATAATAACCCCTTCGGAAGGGAAAAAATGCCAATCAAGAGTTGTCGCGGGCTCATTTCAATCATTCTTTAAAGATTTTCTCACATGATCCTCTGCAGCGAGCAACACATTTCAGCTTTTCTCAGGATTGATACGCCCCTTTCTCTGAGATAATTGCAGGCGACCGGACATTCTCATGTCAAACTTCCAATGTCACACTTGAGTTAACCCATTTCTATCGGAACGAGTCGAAAGTATAGGCGAACAGCAACATAATCCGAGATGCTTGATCTAATCTCAAGTGACCGGTTTCCCACGATTCTCCCCATATATTCCTGGGAGCAATCCCTCTTTATTCAATCCGGCGTTGAAACAATTTAGAATATATATATCTCGGAATTCCAATAGTTTTGCTTATTTCTTTATTGTGTTAGTGAGCATATACGGAATGTTTCCCATGATTGTGTAATTCTTTTGGAAGATTTCCTAAATTTGTTTTGTTAAATAAAAAATAAAGCCTCAGGAGATACTTGGAAATATTACTCAGATAAGCATATTCAAGTACTATTATTTTCCATGTTGTTGATATTTAAGGGTGAATTGCCACCAATTATTCAAGTAACATATTACTGATTTTTTGTTTCCGCGACGGAAAATGCAAAGTATCGCTCGATTGGAAGCAATTCTTTAAATCTAATGAATATTATTTTCCTTCTTTCACGATGAAGGGAAGAAGGACTCCGTTCAGCTATGAACATAGGCTAATCTCTGTGCAATGCTTGAACAGACTTCGGGAGAAGGGGTGGAGTGGAGATGGAGTTTGAGATGTTGGGCGGTAGGTTGAGGAGGAAAGCTAATCCTGATCTTCTTCACCCCCAGAAAAAGGAGTGAACGTGTATAGGAAGGAGATAAAATACAAAAAAAGCTTACATGACCCCAGTACGTAGTTTAATAAATGTGGTTTCAATCGAAAGCTCATCACTTCGAGGTCATGAGTCAGGTCAAAAATCCTGAAAGTACGCTGTGAACGTGGTTTCTATGGGTTCTCCTGTCTTTCTGCGCGTCGGACGCCTGCACGGGTCGACTTGTCCGAGTTTTAACCCGTTTCGAATCATGGCCCGCACCCGACCCAGAACGCAATCGTCGACCCAGCTTTGCTGCTCCGTGCCGGGAATCGTGATGACACGGCCGGCCCGCAGCCCGCTTAGGCCTCTTAGCAAGGCTTGAGAACTCCAGGTATTGGATGACATATATGCCCCAAATTTATCCTCAGTGAACTACATGCCAACAAAGTTTCAATATTATACGTCTGCCCTTCCCTTTTGAAAAAACATGTTGGGAAAAGCCGACGCACCCAAAAGCTATGCGGGAGTGGATGCATCATGAAAGCTGAATACTCCCTCAACTCAATAAATAATATCATGTCACTTATACGTGTGCCAAGTTTCACCTTTCCATTCCCATATTCCCACACTTTTTTTCAACTCCTTGTCTCAGTATTCACATTCATGCAAAGTTTCAGCTTTCTATGTTCATCAGTTTAACTGATGCAAGAAAATTATTTATTTCCCTCTGATATTTGTGCCCCGGGGCATTTACTTCCAAAGTCTGAATTTTTCTGCACGCAGCATCCCAATAGGTAGTTATGTACCAAGTTTAATCTTTCCACACTAGGTCAATACGCCAGGACAAAAAAAATTACTTGAAAACGTCGGCCCCAAAAAATATCCCCCCAGGTCATGGATCTAAAATTTTGCATTTTTCCTAAACTCATCGTCTTATTATATACGTCCATGATAGGTTTCAGCTTTCCATGTCTCTCCGTTTTACTCAAGCAAAAATAATGTTATGGAGGGGGAATGAGTCACAGGACATGGAAGGCAAAATAAAGACAAAAAACGCAATGGGAATTGAACCCGGCCTTCCTGATTGCCGGTCAGACATGCTACCACTACAAAGTTGGATTTTTTCTGAACTCTGCATCCCAAAAGGTATATATGTACGAAGTTTCACATTTCTACTATTTCTAGAACATGGTTAGAATTAGCGTCAGTCAGTCACGATCGTCTATATCTAGTACTAGCGAGGTTGTTTGCCCTTCGGGCAAACAAACTCGCTATGGACGCGCCTTCGGCGCTCTGCGATCTAAGGCATCCGTTTTCGATGCTCACCCCTACTAAATCTTACATACACGACGAACGGCGGATGTCTGTTTGACCGGATTTTTTTCCAGTGAACTCCTCCTATGTTTCTCAACCGATTCCCATCATCGATACATATATTGATACTAGCGAGTTTGTTTGCCCTTCGGGCAAACAAACTCGCTATGGACGCGCCTTCGGCGTTCTGCGATCTAAGGCATCCGTTTTCGATGCTCACCCCTACTAATGCGGTCAAACTCCTTTGTTCATATGTTAAATTCTCGCACCTTTAAAGTAAAGGTGTCAAAGAACATACTCTTAATGACGCCATGTCATTTGTAGCATGAGGATCACTAATTTACAATTGTAAGTGTGCCGTTTAGTGTTCCATTGGTGTATTCAATTCCTGTCTATGGTCGAGGCACTCTTGATAGCTTATCACTCTCCAAAAACGTAGGAGTAATAGCAGCCGTATAACCACATAAGCAACTTGAGAGTTTTAACGCTAAGATGGCTAATATTAAAGATCAATGTAGGCCTGAGCAATCGTCCTAGGGTTGGATATAAGCTTGCTGAATCATTCCCAATAGGGCAAGTACCGCCAATGTCGAATTGTATCTGTAATATGCAAGCCAACAGCTATTTATTTTCCATCCCGTTTCCTTTGAGGAGTGTGCATGAGAGTAGTATTGGTCTTAGCGTCCATCCATGGGGTAGGCCTCGGCCTGTGAAATTTGTCCCCAGGGCGTGTATACCCCCCCCCCCCNCCACTGATATGATGCCCGGGGTTCGGAAAATGCCACCCGGAAAAAGGACCCCCAGAATTGACAAAAGCGGAAAAAAACCAACCAAGATGAGAATGCAAAAAAGCCACCCGAGTGGTTGCTTCGTAATCATTCATTTCTATATATGTTTACATGTCAGATAATTAAAGACATTCATTTGGCGATGTTGATACACATTCACTCAGGGATGAGACTTATTATTTTCCATGTTTTTGATATTTAAGGGTGAATTGCCACCAATTATTCAAGTAACATAGTACTGATTTTTTGTTTCCGCGACGGAAAATGCAAAGTATCGCTCGATTGGAAGCAATTCTTTAAATCTAATGAATATTATTTTCCTTCTTTCACGATGAAGGGAAGAAGGACTCCGTTCAGCTATGAACATAGGCTAATCTCAGTGCAATGCTTGAACAGACTTCGGGAGAAGGGGTGGAGTGGAGATGGAGGTTAGGACGATGGGCGGTTCCGGGGGTAGGTTGAGGAGGAAAGCTAATCCTGATCTTCTCCACCCCTAGAAAAAGTAGTGAACATGTATAGGAAGGAGATAAAATACAAAAAAAACTTACATGACCCCAGTATGTAGTTTAATAAATGTGGTTTCAATCGAAAGCTCATCACTTCGAGGTCATGAGTCAGGTCAAAAATCCTGTAGGTACGCTGTTAACGTGGTTTCTATGGGTTCTCCTGTCTTTCTACGCGTCGGATGCCTGCACGGGTCGACTTGTCCGAGTTTTAACCCGTTTCGAATCATGGCCCACACCCGACCCAAAACGCAATCGTCGACCCAGCTTTCTGCTACGAGCCGGGAATCGTGATGACACGGCCGGCCCGCAGCCAGCTTAAGGCCTCTTAGCTAGGCTTGAGAACTCCAGGTGTTGGATGACGTATATGCCCCGAATTAATCCCAGTGAACTACATGCCAACTAAAGTTTCAATATTATACGTCTGCTCTTCCCTTTTCAAAAAACATGTTTGGAAAAGCCGACGCACCCAAAAGCTATGCCGGGAGTGGATGCACCATGAAAGCTGAATACTCCATCAACTCAATAAATAATATCATGTCACTTATACATGTGCCAAATATCACCTTTCCATTCCCATATTCCCACACTTTTTTCAACTCCTTGTCTCAGTATTCACATTCATGCAAAGTTTCAGCTTTCCATGTTCATCAGTTTGACTGATGCAAGAAAATTATTTATTTCCCTCTGATATTTGTGGCCCCGGGGCATTTACTTCCAAAGTCTGAATTTTTCTGCACGCAGCATCCCAATAGGTAGTTATGTACCAAGTTTAATCTTTCCACACTAGGTCAATACGCCAGGACAAAAAAAATTACTTGAAAACATCGGCCCGAAAAAATATCCCCCCAGGTCATGGATCTAAAATTTTGCGTTTTTCCTAAACTCATCGTCTTATTAGGCATGTTCATGCTAGGTTTCAGCTTTCCATGTCTCTCTGTTTTACTCAAGCAAAAATAATGTTATGGAAGGGGAATGAGTAACAGGACATGGAAGGCAAATTAAAGACAAAAAAAGCAATGGGAACTGAACCCGGCCTTCCTGATTGCCGGTCAGACGTGCTACCACTACACCATCGAAGCCGGGACATCTTTCGACCTCTGAATCCCATCCTCATACCCCATCTCAATATATATTTTTTAAAAAAGTTTCCTCCCAAAATTTGTACCCCCAGGGGATGTACCTCCAAAGTTGGATTTTTTCTGAACTCTGCATCCCAAAAGGTATATATGTACCAAGTTTGAGATTTCTAACCTTTCTAGAACATGGTTAGAATTAGCGTCAGTCAGTCACGATCGTCTATACACATTAGATTATCCTTCCTTTCAGTGAAAGGGAAAGACAAGAAGAGCTGAAAATCAGTATAAACGCAGCTCATGATTCGCTAATTCAAAGGAAATTTTCACTTTGGAGATGTATCCCATGGGGGGGGCACTATTTTTTTCGGGACGTTTTGAAATAAGTTCTGCTTCAGCGAAACGGATTTTTATACATGCCTGGGTAATCGAATTCAAAAAAATTCTTCATTTAGTCGTACACGCCCCCTAGGGCATACATTTTGGTTACTATATAAAAGTTCTCGGAATTTTTTACCGCCATACTGGAGGTTTTTAGTGTAGGGGGAATAATGAGGAAACTCGCGTAATTTCGCTCAGTGAAAGGTAGTTCTTGCAGTCTTGCTGTAGAAGGCTCTGATTGAGGATGAACTCTAAAGTGACAGTTCTGGGGCTATGAAGCATCCCTGTTTGATTCATGCTCCTAACATCAGATTGAAAATCACTTCGCACAGGCATGAGTAGCTTAGACTCACGATAAAAAATCCTAATGACACAAGGAGTTTTACTCAAGTTGTAGTAATAGGAATCAAAAAGGGATGCTTCGAATGCATTATTATTATTATTATTAATTTTTAATGAAGCTAACGGCACAGAAGGCGCATTAATAGCGAGTTTGTTTGCCCGAAAGGCAAAGAAATTCGCAAGTACATAATACATACGAGAAGAATGTGTCTGTGTCAGGATGTCATTCAGGGGAGACTCCTCCTAGACAGCGAACACACTTTCATGAACCAATCGAAACCTTATGACCAGAGGCGATACTTCTTGAATCAAAAGTTTAAAAAATCGTCCCATTTTCGGCAATAAAGTCAAATTTCAACACTAAGTCATTATACCGTACGCCTTCCCTGACGAAGTGTTCACATGACCACTCGACCTGAAACTCGATCGCCTATAGGACCGGTCCAAAGGCCGTTTCGTCCTATGAGCTTCATAAATCGAGGTCTCATACTACGCATTCACTCGAACCCGACCAGAAACCGTGATTGTCATCACCACGGATGCACGGATCAGATCGGTCCTATCGAGTCGCTCTACATCTCCGCCAGGATCAAAAAACCTCCTCTATTCTTCCGGGGCGTTTCGCTACGAATCGGAAGCTACGAATCGGAACTCGCTGAACATTTGCGTACAGGCGATTGGGGTTTCCCTACAGACGAAACGCATCCCTTGCAATCGATCGAAATAATTTATATTTGAATTCGAAAGTTGTGTCGCTTTCGGACGAAACTCATCGATTGTTGTTAGACAAGGTCACCGATTATCATTTTAAATTTGGTGTTCTCAGAATGCCCTGAGAAAGAGGGTAAAACTATTCTGCGGGCGGGATCTTCTGAACGTGTGAGGGGGAGAGAACTCTATTGCTCTAGGAAACCAATAAAGCACCATTAAACATGGAATCCCTGAACGATTCCATTGAAGGGCATCGGATTTCATTCGATTGGGTCAGAATATAAAAAGGGATTCTCATATGAGCATTTTTGGTGAGTGAAGTGAATTACCTTGGCATCGAACATGCCTGTTGTGAAAGGAGCTGTCCCAGGCGTCATCGATCCGAGAGGAACAGGTGGCATTGTGGATGTCCGACCCGTCATTGAACCTTAAGGGCTTAGGGCAGATATAGATGATGCGGGAACCTGGAGGTGCTGGGTATTTCCCGTCCCATCCGTCGTATGTCACGGTGGCGTTCTCCATGCTGGGGTACTGGGTCACGCACGATTCTGCAAATCACGTCTTTTGAATGCAATTCCATTTGGAATACTAATTAAACCTATCGTCCAAATGCGGGAGTAATATGATAACCCCTTTTTTCAAGCTATAAGTGCTCCTTTCCCCAGTTATCCAGATCACGCAAATCAATCTTTCTTCTCACAAATCAAACGCATGATGATATTTTCATGAAATATCGTATATATAACATTTAAAACTTTTATTACATTTTGAATTCTCATCAGAATTATATGTAAAGGTCACTTGAATTTCTTATAGAAAAAAGAAAGTTGTGAAATTTCATATAACCTCTTTTCACAATATTCATCAGGATCTTATGGGGCTTCATCAGTTGGGGAATCACTCTACTACTTTACTGTCACCATCATTCTGAGAGGCATGAGGCTCATCAGCCTCTTTGTTCTCCTTTTTCCTACACGCCATTCAGTTTTTAGGATGATGAGCTCCTGTTCAGATTTCGCATGAAAGCTTATAACTCCTGCTCTTTCTTCGGAAAACTCAGTGTCAGCAGCAAACGAGTTCCCCCCAGTAATCCTGAATCCTTGTGCATGTGGTAGACTGTTCAAGAGTCAATGGGTAATTAAGCTAATTAGATGATTGTCAATGCCGATGGTGACAAATGAGACAAATAATAATTCTGAGGAAGGGGAATTTTTGTAGAAACGAACTTGGATAAAGAGACTTTTCTGAACTCAACTTCTTCCCTTTTTACGACCTCCCCACCCCCTTAATAAAATATGGAGTCTCTGAATTAACTCCGTTTACAATTGCTAATCCCCTTTATTGCGGTCCTCGAGGGGCAGTAGGCAATACACAAGGATTCAGGATACAGATTCTACTGAAATATCTGACGTCTTTGGGGTTTTCGGTACAAGATAAAGTTGCATTCATAGGGTGATTGGAAAGTAACCCCTCATGTCGATCAAGTGAAGACTTCTATTCTGATGCGGATTGGCATTTAATCTGAAAAATTATAAGCGTCGTAGAATCTCATGTATATATGGATGCCCATATTTTATGCCTTGATGTTGCCAGATGACGCGATATCGCGTCACAAGTGCTTCCGCCATGATTAATATTACTCTGAAGCCAAGGCTAACTGAAAGCTCAAACATTAAAGTTTAACCTTAGGCTACAGATTTTGAGGAATTCCTTCCTAAAATATTGATATATTAACATTTACTTCATACGACAGAAGCCAGGAGCACCCAAAATTATTTTCTTTTCGTCCCAGTGTTAAAGAAAACACGCAACTAAAATATACTTCATGACTGACATAAATCCTTAAGCTATAAAATATAAAGTTCAGGAAAATTCGATAAAGGTCACGATGTCATATGGCTTCATTAAACAGAAAAGGGTGAAATAAAATATTACCTAAAAAAAATAAACCTCAACACTAGATGACAGCGCCTATTACTTTTGTTTAATCCTTTCCCGTAAAAGAACTTGACCTCCTCTGAGAGCATCAACGTCAACATGCTTCTTCCACTCAGTAGAGAAGCTCTCCGAAAATTCTAAGCTCCATTTCTTGGGGTTGTGGAAAAAACTGAATTGGAGGTCCTGAATATGAGAATTTGGTTTCTTTTTTTACATTACTTTGCTACCCCATGGGAAGCTACTCCTGGGTGGTAAGAGGGGTTTCGAAGAAAAGAGACCAACGAAAAGAAAGGCATTGATTGTAGGGGACGAAAATGGCCCTTTTTGTAGTTTGTGGTGCACCATTTCGCCATAGAAAGGAAATGATATTTTGTTCATTTAATATTAGCGTGATCCCTCCGGTCCTCTTCCCCAGTGCTGTCGGATATCTTGCCGAAGTTGTCAAATTCATGACTTCATCAGCCTTAGAATCGGTGTCTCGATCTTCCGCTTTATTTGGATTCTGGATATTTTTCTGCTGAGTACATTATGTGAGCTGAAAATGAAACGGGGGTTAGCAAAGGCCAATCGATATGGTGTATTATGGAGAAATCTCATCCGAACATCCCTGAAGTAGCAGAATTGCGGGCATCATGGATTGCATGCTTCATGGAGGCATACTCTCCTCAGATCTAGTAGAGGTTGATCGTGGAACTCCAGATTGGCTTACTATTCTATGTACGCAATGAAATTCAAAACAAGCCTCTAACGTTACAGGTTCTCTGAAATGGTTAGTGAAAGTATGAAAAGACATGTGATTGGCATAACGTTACACGTCCTTAACGAGATGTCTCGAAGACCAGGGATTCACCCACATTGGGTTAATTGTCCCGTAGCAATTATGAGTCCTATAAAAGAGATGGTCCTTGAATTTGGTTTACAGATTACTTTATCGTACGTTCTCAGCATCTTAAATGAGACGTTCGTTGAATATACATCGATATTCCGGTGTTTCTTGCGATGCATACGGACTAATCCCCATATCTCTCCCACAGGGATCCCTTCTCATTCTCATAATCCTTGTGTTTGCTTACGACGTTATTGCAAGAATCG
>CAJPEV010005936.1:0-12322 GCA_905338385.1 Darwinula stevensoni
GGGCAAAGGAGATAGAATGGCAGGTCAGGATTGTCAGGCGGGTCAAGTCGAGCTCAGATGACCCCCCCCCCCCTCTCAGATGAAAAGGGGGTGGGGGCCCTTTTGATATTTTTTTGGATCCGCAAGTATCTCTTCCTAGTTAGTCATGTGGTTTCATGCATTCCTGCTTGCTTGAGATACCTCACGATCATTCCTCACTTTTTCCCTTGATGACTTTGATGAGAAGACTCTAATGCCTTGTCCCAAGTTTTCTAATATATCAACACAGTGCACAGTACTACATCCCTGTTGGCTAATGAAGGTGTAGTTACCAGTTCCATCCTATATCTTCCATTAAAGATCACGAGCTTCACTCCTTCCGTCACTCTTAGAAACTTTCTTCCATTAGCATCTGTGATTCTGTCTTTAGCTTTTCTGCTCTCAATGCCCTCTTCCTTCTGTTGTCCAACTTCCAGGCCTAGTAAGTCATCTGATTCATAATAGGTCCAATTTTCTAGATATGGTTCAACGCAGGCATTCAGGTATTCATGACTATTCGGGTCATTCCAATTTCTCTAAGTAATTTGTCAGCATGTGGGGATATCGGTGGGTGATTATATGTGAGAGCTACCAGAAGCTTTAAGGACAGTCTGCAATGAACAGGCCAGCCCTGCAAGAAACAGGCCAGCCCTCCTTCATTTCTCCCTCTCTTTCCACTTCTCTTCCATTTACAGAAGCACCGAATTCCATTCAATTGAAGCCCAGTCTCTTTCCATTGCCTTCTTTCGACATACCCTTCTGTAATTTTTTGGACGTGTACGTTCGTTTAAGAATGAATTTCGCTTGGGATTGTAACATTTGCATCTATTCTTCGATCATTTCGCATCCTACGTCCTACACATGTCTCGAGGGAGTCAATGACAGCTGGGCTTGCACGGAGGTATACAGGGTGGTGCAAAAGTTGCGCACCTTAGGGGATTTCACTGTTGCACTACATTTATTATTGTTTCGTTCTTTGCAGGTAAGTGATGGGTGCAAAATTAACTGAAGAGAGCGTGCAGTTAAGGTATCTGAAAACATCATGCGTTCAACGAATCGAAAGGTCTTCAAGTTAATGGAAGACGATTCGATTGCTTAGTTGATGAAAGTTTGGAAATTATTTTCTGCGGGGAGAACATGAAAGCAAATGCCCTTCGCTTTTCCCGTGGTCAACATGGAAAGGATTCCTTTTGCCACCTCTATTTAGTGGCATATCTTTCTGGTAGATTCAGTCTTGCTATCCACATTTGCGCCAGGTTTTATCTTTTCGTAGTTTTCGTCGGGGGGAAAAAGTTTGAGGCAGACACCCACACACTCCAGCGCACCGACACACTCCAGCGCACCCACACACTCCAGCGCACCCACACACTCCAGCGCACCCACACACTCCAGCGCACCCACACAAACACACGTACCCGCACACACAAACATTCACATTCTGCCTCCCATTCAGAAACTGGAAGGGAGAATGCAGTAAGTGAACTCCATCCTCATAAGGAACGAGTCCAACTAAAGGAGAAGATGCTCTTCGTCGAGACATGCGGACAATAGGCGCAATAGGAAATTCCTCCTCTTCCCGAAATATATAGTATCATGCCCATTGATCAGCATCAATGACACCATTTCGATGCATATGTTGACTGTATTCGATAAAGAACTCAATTTACACCACGAAACGGGAGTTATAAGTTGAAATCGATAAGTTCCGCAGGTTTCTGTGCCCTCGTAGGGATTGACAAACCGACGAGCCTCGGTAGCGCAGTAGGTAGCGCGTGAGTCTCATAATCTCAAGGTCGTGAGTTCGATCCTCACCCGGGGCATACATTTTATTTGTTTATTATTTCCGCTCAGTCGATGGCCCTCGTAGCTGGAGAATGGAGCTCGAAATGGATCGTGTCGTACATTCATGTCAAAGCGGGAGCTCCACGAGCAATAAGGAATACCTTTCGGTTTTTTTAAAAATCCCGGTGGTGAAGACCGACCGAATCCTTGGAATCAATCAATCAATCCTTGGAATCACTTTGTGGGTAAAATCATCGTGTCGAAATCATTTGGCGTGTCGATTTCGGGATGCACAAATCCTTTCCTTTTAAGATGGCCCGTTTTATTGTGCAAGTTTTTTTTTGAGCTAGCACGGGTCTGCTCGCCGTATGCTGCTAAGCCTAAGCTAAGTTCACGGTTTCCAAAATTTATATTCAAGTTCAATTTCAGTTCAATTTCTGAGTCGATTTCGATGAGATTCCGTTGAGGTCTATGCGAAGAAAATGGGACTTTATTCATACCGAAGTCCGAACTGGAACCGGAAAGGTTTCGCGATGATCTGATTTTGGTCATGATCAGCATCGCGTGACGTTCTTGTAGGACGTTCGGCTAACGTTGTGGAGGCGTTTTTCGTGAGTAGAGAAGTTCATGCAGCTGACGCTAGATGTCGCCGAAGTAAACGCTCTAGAGAGTCAGATGGAACATATGGATGGAATTGGTTTGAAATACTTTCCTTGCGGAACCCGACCTTTCCCCCACAGACACGACAGAGGAAGACATTTGAATTCTTTAACAAATCGGTTTTTGGAGGTAACCTAGTCCGAGGAGTCTCCAGAAAACTCTGGCCCGAAGGATGGAGGGAAGATGAATCGGTTTCCAAGGTTAATGGAAGAGGTTGAATGAGAGGATACTAATCCTAGGGAACGCTTCTCAAAAATGACAAGCCAGGGCGAAGAATAATTGATCTATCGACAGCAGCCATGAAGAATTTACCGATTACGATCTCTTTTTACTCGCGTTTCTTCGGCGCGGGGGCGGATTTGCTCATCATATGTAACAGAGAGTTCTACTCTTTAGAAAGGATTCTTACTCGCATGCTTAGATGGGGACGCGTGGCTTTATGGGGATACAATCAATCTCAAATGAGGAAACTCCTGATTGATTATTCCTCATGGGAGGAATTATTCAATGTGTTTTGGAATAATCAATTTACGTCTGTTCAGGGAAGGAATCATTTGAACGGTTATTTATTTTTCTAAATTCCAAACATTTCAACAGTCAAGAAACGTTCTCGAGGACGTTCATGGAACGTTCATTGAACGTTCATGGAACGTTCATTGAACGTTCATTGAACATTCATTATACGTTCCGGCGCTACTTGGGTCAATGCAAGAAAAATTACATGGCTGAAGCAGCATGTGTCTTAAACAATATTAAAAAAAAAACAACTCCAGGAGATTAAGCTCAGATCACGCTCTCAACGTAAATCTTGTCTGGGCTGTACTTTCCCGGGACGAGATTTCGGATTTATTTATTTTTCCGCAAACAATCCTCTGGATTCATTGAGCCCCAAGGCCAAGTTGAGAAGCGAAGAGTGAGTTGAGAGAGTTTATAACCCGAGCTGGAGATAAATCGAGAACTGATTCGCGGGAAAATAAAAATAGTTTATAATATTATCGTTATGCGTCATGAAAACTTACCTATGCTGATATTATCCACAAGTCTTCACTCATCAATTCCACATTGTTTAAAATATAAATATAAAATAGGGTGACTCTGAAGACCTTGGGAAAGGAAATTCCAAGAGTCACGACGAGAAAAAAAAAATGCCAGAGCATCATGTCGCTGAAAAACAGCTAATAAATATGCATGATTTTACGCCGTTCTGTTTTTTTTTTCTTGGGCTTTTATAGAGAAATATCAATATTATCATTTACATGATTCCCTAGTATATTACATAGGACTGCAGTTGATTCTCTCAACACGAATATGTTCGAATCATTTCCATCGAACCTATCTTTTCATCTACTAAGCCTTAGCAATACTCGACGAAGAAATCAACTCAATTCATTAAAGGAAGTTGTAAGTTGCTATAGGAAAGTTCCGCGCATTTTTTATTTGGTTTTTGTTTGTTTTGTTTTATTCCTGAAGTCGATCGCATAAGAAGAAGCCTCGGTAGCGCAGTAGGTAGCGCGTGAGTCTCATAATCTCAAGGTCGTGAGTTCGATCCTCACCCGGGGCATTTGTTTTTTTTTGAGCTCGCTCATACTTTCTCAAATAATAAAATGTTCTTGGAAACAGTCCAATGAAAATTAAAGATCCTCTTTGCCTAAATCATCAAATAACAATGGAAAAGTTGTCTCCTTGGCTGCCGTATATATTCATCAGTCGATAGAGATCACAACCCCGTCATGGGCAATATTAGACTGAGAACTAACAAAACAGCATAAATTTAATTAATTAAAGCATGGGGATGATGAAGTCTCAGCCAGGAGGAATGAATAACTCACGAATGAATGGCTCACGCCACACAGGCAGTTCAAGGCCCCAGCAGTTGGAGCAATATAAGCCTATGACACAGTGCTTAAAAAGCTTGAATCCGCATCCGCATAGTATCCAAGGAAGTTCTTCATTGAAAAAAAAAAAGAAAATGGAACGTTGGACATCAGAAGATTCGATGAAAGAACAAAACTGAAGCCCAAGCAAGCGAGGAAGGTCGAGCTCGAAGCAGAATCCAATTCGTTCGTGCGGCTATCGGGGAATCTGTCGCTGAAGACGAAATCACTTTTCGAACGCCTTAGCAAAGTCTAAATATGCGATGTCAAGAGGGAGTCCTTTTTCCATCTTGCACGATGTCCAACGGTAAAGTTGCAGCAATAAAAAAACCGTTTAGAATAGAACTTGTCTTCCTAGAGCCGTGCTGAGATCCCCGAAGGAGAGTGGAAATGGCGTTGGGCGTTACACAGGAAATTCGAGTGGAGAATTCCTTCCATGCCTAACGCTGGATGGATGACCCGTCTCGCCCCGGGGCAAGACCCTGGAGGTTGTGGGGAAGAAGCGCAAGCCAAAGGAACCGTGTCAACAGTTGCGAACTGTTATCGTTAGAAACTGCCTTTACGTGCAATCGCATCGTTCCGTTCCAGTCCTGATTGGTTCTGGTTGGGTCATTGACAGGTGTAAAGAAAAAGCAGAGCTTGCACGCAAAGGAGCTGTGATGTCACTTGAGAAGCATTCGTACAGTATTTGTGAAAAAAGAAACACACAAAGGGGATCCTCTCAAATTTATTCATTCAAAATTTTGGCTTAATCTGGACATTGTATGGATATCTACCGACGAATCAATTGTGCAAAACTTTGATTTTATGGTCAAAGAATGCAGGCAAAAACATTTATGGGAAGAAGATAATTAAATGTAATGTAATTATTTATATTACTGCGTCCAGTGGATTTGACGGAGCCGGAAAGGGTACTGAGGCCGACTGATAAAATAACTCGCGTACTAGCCCCAGCCAGGGTTCAGCGTACCAGCGTACAGATCTGCCATTCCACTGTCTCCTTCACGACTCACATTATCTTTGCCGCATCCTAACCATCCATACTTGAAAGTAAAAGCTATCCTTGGTGCTTCATCGGCCTGTGCGAGAAGCCCGGACAACTCCACGCTTTTCTTCATGGTTCGTGTGTCCTCCTCGCGTGGAGGTGGGGGGGAGAGCAAGTGTTGCATCCTGATGTGACGTTTCGCAAGTACTCGTCTATGCTGCCGCGGGCAGCGGCCCTCTCCCATTATCTTCTATAGATCCGTCATCCGCGAGGGCGGGAGGGGAACTGGAAGGTTTAGTCGAGGACGAACACCCCAACTCAGGATGAAGGCTGCACATGCGCAATGAGTCAAGTTGTCCCGTTGCTGTGGAAACTGCGGAGAGACGAAATCAAAAAGGAAAAAAGAAAAGAAATAACAGACAGATTGGAATGTCTATAATTTTCCGACAGTACTTTTGGGAATGGCAGATAATGAAGTAGAAAAGTGCTAACTTCGCTATGAAAAAGAAACCACATGGACTCGTCGGGATATCTTTCCCTCAATATACATGTATTATGGAAAGGGGGGGGGGGTCACAACCAGTCATATAGCATCAAGAAAGGGATTGCAAATGTGGGTTTTTGAGGTGTTTTCAACTTTTTTTTCAATAAATCAATAGAAAGACGGACACGAAGGCAAATTTTGTCAGCCTCAAGTATGAATCATGTCGTAGTATGATTTTTAATAGTTGAAAATGTAAGGGTTGAGCGCATTAGCTGGCCTTCTCTGCCAAGAGTAGCTGTAATAAGAGTTTATATGCATTCTCAGGGAGAGCAAAAATTGAGCAATCAAGCTGCAAGTGACCGGGCAGTCGATGAATATGCCTTAAAAGATACACATCATTAGAAGGAAAAAAAATATTTCATAAACGCTCGACTTCGGCTCGAGATGTTCACAAACTACATGGACAAAAATCCTTGTAGGAGTCAGTACCAAAATCTTGAGCCAAGAGAAGGAAATTACAAACGATTTAAAGCTTCCTCCGACTGTGTTTCCATATTCCGGTGATTCAGGGAGAGCATCATCATGCAGGGAGGCTGAAAGGAACGGGAGAGGGCGGCGAAGGTGGAGCCCACGGAGCGTTGGTTCTTTGGGATCTCGTCCCCCGGGAATGCCTTCCAGGTTGCTGCAGGCCGGGCCATCCGTCGAGCAGGAGCGTCGTGTCCTCCGCGTCGTCCGCCTCCAGGCTCTGGTAATTCCCAACCACCACCACCCACAGGTAGGTCAGGATCCCTGAGGTCTTTAAATTATCGTCATCATTATTATGCCGAATGTGGCCTTGACATGAAATTTAAGCATTCATCTGCGCATTTTTTACGGACAAATTTCGGAAGATTTGCGAATGATTTTCCTTCGATCTAAGCGTTTCTAAGTACGTTTAGAGCTGGAAGTGAACATGTAAATATAGTCCACAGCACGCATCTGCCACTAGATGACCAGAATGGGCCGCGGATCAGTGATGGGCACTGAGTGTCTCATGTACGTACGTCAGGTACGAGCAGTGGAATGACGTCAGAGGCTCTAGTCGCCCAGTTGCCTTTACCTGACATCAATTGTGGACAGAGATGCTCTCCTTCGGCATGCGATCTTAAAACAATCCGCAAATGTGCTTCATCTCTCTCGAGCGAAGAAAGAAGAGTCGTAATGAGAGGGTACTCGAGCCTGATGGTCTTTGGGAGTCGTAGAGTGAAACCCCGTGACATATTTGGAAAAGCTTTTCGACGTCAATGGGAGACGAGATCGTGAAGTGCTGCCACGTATTTTTCGTACACGCATGCTCCATGCATTTCGAGAAGTGCCGAAGCACTATAATGAAATTAGCCATCCAAAAATCCCAAGGAACGACCACGATTGCGAGGGTGAGATGAATGAAGAAATCCAAGCAAAATGACTCCGTGAAGCCCTTTGGCTTGGATTTTAAACGCGCTCACTAGTTTCAAAATAAATAATAAAATATTGCTCATCTTACTAAGATTAAACGGTAGTTCGGTTAATTGCCCTCTTGTAATATGATACTTGGGCGCTAGTCGCCTCATTTCAGAAAGACTCACAGAATACGAGGAACATCGCAAAGACGATGAAGGCGTCGTCCCGCACGTAACCGCGGCGACCGAAGGAACGGAAGGCGAAGCATCCCATGAGGGCCATGAGGGCCGCCGCCACCAGAGGGTGCAGGGTCAGCCAGGGGAGGTGGAGGCGCTTCAGGTTCTGTCGGGAGTGGATGGTCGGTGGTCGGTTTAGACGAGGAGTGGGAATCCGTCTCGGGTGTCGCGATGACTCACTTTTTCGGCACCGAAGAGGAGGAGGAAGGAACCGATGACGTAGAGGACCATGAGCGCGACGGTTGCCACGATCACCTCATGGTACGTACTAAGGGGGGAAATGAAACGTTTAACGTCGGTAAATTCTCTTGCGCCCGAGCGGAAGATTGCGAGGAATGGTAACGCTGGAATTCCATGACGTCACGTGTTTCTTACCATTTCGCCTATAGATTATGCGTATCGGTTACCCGTTCGTGAGAGGGTGATAAAAGACGCAGAACGAATGACATCCTCGTTAACGGCATCAACAATGATATCTGGTATCCACCTAAGGCCTGGGTGGCATGCCCACGTGCCTAATCCCGTGTTTTCAAGACGACTTCGGACTCGCAGAGCGAAAATTGCGGACCCACTCGTAGCGATCCTTCAGGTCCCAGTTGGAGGCAATCCGGTCGATGTCGGCGCTGAGAACGATGACGGTCGGAATCGCGAGGGTTTAACGAGAAACGGAAATGCGTGCCCGGAGGCCAATTTCAATATGATACAGGGTGTTTCAAAAGTCCGGACTCGTAGGCAATTTCCTAATTTACCCTTTATTTCATTAAATGTTGAAATTGCACGTCATGAACATAAAAATATCAATCCTGACAGATAACGCCCTCTGAATATTTCTTAGTGCTTCTGTACTAATTTTGGTGCACTCATTCATTGAGAAATTTAATTAATTCAAAATACCCACGAGTACGGACTTTTGAAACACCCTGTACAATGACACAGCAAAGCCCTCGTATGGTCATCTAGTGGCAGATGCGTGCTGTGGACTATATTTACATGTTCACTTCCAGCTCTAAACGTACTTAGAAACGCTTAGATCGAAGGAAAATCATTCGCAAATCTTCCGAAATTTGTCCGTAAAAGATGCGCAGATGAATGCTTAAATTTCATGTCAAGGCCACATTCGGCATAATAATGATGACGATAATTTAATGACCTCAGGGATCCTGACCTACCTGTGGGTGGTGGTGGTTGGGAATTACCAGAGCCTGGAGGCGGACGACGCGGAGGACACGACGCTCCTGCTCGACGGATGGCCAGGCTTGCAGCAACCTGGAAGGCATTCCCGGGGGACGAGATCGCAAAGAGCCAACGCTCCGTGGGCTCCACCTTCGCCGCCCTCTCCCGTTCCTTTCAGCCTCCCTGCATGATGATGCTCTCACTGAATCGCCGGAATATGGAAACACAGTCGGAGGAAGCTTTAAATCGTTTGTAATTTCCGTCTCTTGGCTCAAGATTTTGGTACTGACACCTTCAAGGATTTACTTGTCCATGTAGTTTGTGAACATCTCGAGCCGAAGTCGAGGGTTTATAAAATATTTTCTTTCCTTCTAAAGATGTGCATTTTTTAATGCACATATTCATCGACTGCCCGGTTACTTGCAGCTTTATTGCTCAATTTTTTGCTCTGCCTGAAAAGATATATAACCACTTATTACAGCTACTCTTGGCAGAGAAGGCCAGTTAATGCGCTCAACCCTAACACTGTCGACTATTAAAAGTCATACAAGTAGAGGCTGACAAATTTTGACCTTCTTGCCCAACCTTCTTTCGATATATTGATTTTAAAAAATTTGAAAATACCTAAAAAAAAACAACCCTAATTTGCAGTCCCTTTCATGATGCTATATGACTGGATGTGACCCCCTCCCATTGTCTATAATATATTGAGGGAAAAAATCCTAACGAGTCCATGTGCTTTTTTTTATAACGAAGTTACCACTCTTCCTACTTCATTATCTGCCATTCCCAAAAGTACTGTCGGAAAATTATAGACATTACAATCTGTCTGTTATTTCTTTTCTTTTTTTCTTTTTGATTCCGTCTGTCCGCAGTTTCCACGGCAACGGGACAACTTGACTCGTTGCGCATGTGCAGTCTTCATCCTGGGTTCGGGTGCTCGTCCTCGACTAAACCTTCCGGTTCCCCTCCCGCCCTCGCGGATGACGGATCCATATAAGATAATGGGAGAGGGCCGCAGCCCGTGGCAGCATGGGATCGTACTCGCGAAACGTCACATCTGGATGCAACACTTGCTCTCCCCCCACCTCCACGCGAGGAGGACACACGAACCATCAAGAAAAGCGTGGAGTTGTCCGGGCTTTTCGCACAGGCCGACGAAGCACCAAGGATAGCTTTTACTTTCAAGTATGGATGGTTAGGATGCGGCAAAGATAATGTGAGTCGTGTAGGAGACAGTGGAATGGCAGATCTGTACGCTGGTACGCTGATACCCTGGCTGGGGCTAGTACGCGAGTTACTTCATCGGTCAGCCTCAGTACCCTTTCCGGCTCCGTCAAATCCACTGGACGCAGTAATATAAATAATTACACAACATTTAATTATCTTCTTCCCATAAATGTTTCTGCCTGCATTCTTTGACCATAAAATCAAAGTTTTGCACAATTGATTCGTCGGTAGATATATCCATACAATGTCCAGATTAAGCCAAAAATTGGAATGAATAAATTTGAGAGGATCCCCCTTTGTGTGTTTCATTTTTCACAAATACTGTACGAATGCTTCTCAAGTGACATCACAGATCCTTTGCGGGCAAACTCTGCTTTTTCTTTACACTTGTCAATGATCCAGCCAGCTCGTCAGGACTGGAGCGGAACGGAACGATGTGATTCATGAAAAGGAAAGGCAGTTTCTAACGATAACAGTTCACGCGCTACCTACTGCGCTACCGAGGCTTTCTACGAGATTTTTTCCTCTCCAAATGGCAAACGAAAAAATGCGCGGAACTTTCCTACAGCAACTCACAACTTCCTTTAATGAATTGAGTTGATTTCTTCGTCAAGTATTAATAACACATGCAATGAAATGGCTTAGTAGATCAGAAGATACTTTCGATAGAAATGATTTGAACATATTCGTGTTGAGAGAATCAACTGCAGTCCTACGTAATATACTAGGGAATCATGTAAATGATAATATTGATATTTCTCTATAAAAGCGGAAGAAAAAAAAAACAGAACGGCGTAAAATCATGCATATTTATTAGCTGTTTTTCAGCGACATGATGCTCTGGCATTTTTTTTTTCTCGTCGNAAAATCATGCATATTTATTAGCTGTTTTTCAGCGACATCATGCTCTGGCATTTTTTTTTCTCGTCGTGACTCTTGGAATTTCCTTTCCCAAGGTCTTCAGAGTCACCCTAATTTTATATTTATATTTTAAACAATGTGGAATTGATGAGTGAAGACTTGTGGATAATATCAGCATAGGTAAGTTTTCATGACGCATAACGATAACATTAGAAACTATTTTTATTTTCCCGCGAATCAGTTCTCGATTTATTTCCAGCTCGGGTTATATATTCTCTCAACTCACTCTTCGCTCCTCAACTTGGCCTTGGGGCTCAAAGGATCCAGAGATTTGCGGAAAAATAAATAAATCCGAAATCTCGTCCCGGAAAGTACAGCCCAGAGAAGATTTATGTTGAAAGCGTGGTCTGAGCTTAATCTCCCAGAGTTGATTTTTTTTTTTAATGTTCTTTAAGCTGCTTCAGCCACAAATTTTTTCTTTCGATTTGGAATGTATAGACCCAAGTAGCGTCGGAACGTTTAATGAATGTTTAATGAACGTTTCATTCAATGTGTTGCCAACGTTCCATGAACGTCCTCGAGAACGTTTCTTGACTGTTTAAATGTTTGGAATTTAGAAGAATAAATAACCGTTCAAATTATTCGTTCCCTGAACGGACGTAAATTGATTATTCCAAAACACATTGATAATTCCTCCCATGAGGAATAATCAATCAGAAGTTTTCATGCGCGCAAGAATCCTTTCTAAAGAGTAGAACTCTGTTATATATGATGTGCAGATCCGGCTCTGCGCCGAAGATACGCGAGCAAAAAGAGATCGTAATCGGTATATTCTCCATTGCTGGTGTCGATAGATCAATTACTGGACATTCTTCGCACTGGCTTGTCATGTTTTGAGAAGCGTTCACTAAGATCAGTAATCTGTCGTGCAACCTCTTCCATTAACCTTGGAAATCGAATCATCTTCCCTACATCCTTCGGGCCAGAGATTTCTGGAGACTCCTCGGACAAGGTTGCCACCAAAAACCGATTTGTTGAAGAATTCAAATGTCTTCCACTGTTGTGTCTGTGGGGGAAAAGATCGGGTTCCGCAAGGAAACGATTTCAAACTAATTCTACCTATATGTGGTACTGACTCTCTAGGGCGTTTACTTCGGCGACATCTAGCGTCAGTTGTATGAACCTCTTCTCTACTCTGAAAAATGCCTCCACAACGTTAACCGAACGTCCTCCAAGAACGTCACGTAACGCTGATGAAACGACACCAAAAGCTGCTCATCGCGGAACCTTTCTGGTTCCAGTTCGAACTTCGGTATGAATAAAGTCCCTTTCGTTCGTATAGACAACTCCCTCAACGGAATCTCGTCGAAATCGACTCAGAACTGAAATTGAACTGAAATATTAATTTTGGAAACCCGTGAACTTAGCTTAGGCTTAGCAGCATACGGCGAGCAGATCCGTGCAAGCTCGAAAAAAAACTTGCACAATAAAACGGGCCATCTTAAAAGGAAAGGATTTGTGCATCCCGAAATCGACACGCCAAATGATTTCGACACGATGATTTTACCCACAAAGTGATTCCAAGGATTGATTGATT
>CAJPEV010005937.1:0-12304 GCA_905338385.1 Darwinula stevensoni
CGGCGTTTGCCTTAGCTCAAAGAAAACAAAAGTATTTTGACATTCGGGAAGAGATTTATCTTAGTCCGCCAGCATGTCCATTCTATCTTCCACACCACAATCGGGATCGTTTTTCCCTTGGTGATCCTCCACCATTTTGTCTTCATTTGCTCTAATTTCTTATAATGGTAACATTTCAACTACTGAAACTGCGAATGGTACAACGATGATGTCGCAACCAGGCTGTTTTTTTTTCTATTCACAGCCAGCTCAGTTCTACAGGAACGGAATCAGGACTTTGCCTGATCGTTGCCAGAAGGTGATTGTGATGGCGATTACTTCGCTGAATGAACTTTTTTACTTTTTTTTTTTAAAGAACTGGGATGTATGGAATGTTCTCGAAACGGCCAGAACTTTCCGATCGAGCCAAAATATTTCCAATATTCAGCATAAAATATATAGAATATTCAATATTCAATATATGTAATATTTAATATTACATATATACTGTATATATATATAAATCAAAATACAATGTACAATGAAGCTGGCAATTGTAGTTGGCAATGTACAGGAGAAATTTGTCCCATCGTTAGCTGCGCTAACGAAAGATGGTTGAGTACATGATGATTGTGGTACTTGGAGTGTTTCACTGACTGATTCTTCCCGCTGCGACATGATCGACGCAAAAAGGATACGTTGCATAATTCTTGGTATTTTCTCCTCATTCATAGTAACTCCGCCTGGTTGTCGGAATGGATGACTATCTGTAACTTTCAAATGCGGTCTAACGTTGAATACTGGAGGGATGAGGTCCAGATCACTATTTTAAGTGCGAATTTTTAAATGGAATCTTTTCGCCACGAAGTACACGGCCGGTACCTTCAAACCCCGATTTGTTGCCGACCCATCCTGGCGATGATCATGAGCCTCCAGGCTTTTTCAAGTCTCAACGGGAGACGCTGAGAAACCGAAAGCATCTGGTTGGATGCAGATCGTCCCTCACTCTCTGCAGGAGAGCTGATGAGACAACGGGGAAAGCGGTCGCACCCATTCAGATTCATATACGGGGTGTTCCGAAAGTGGTGTCTGGGGATCCGGCTATGTGACTCATCTCGTTGAACCTACATCCCAGAGAGAAATACGCCTGCAGGCAACTTAGCTCCATGCTCAATGCACGAAATGCGCCGAGTTTATAACTCGACAAGTCGGAAGCATGCATGCCAACCTCCTGCCCGAAGCAGGAAATGCAGCCAGCCTAATGAACTTAAAAGGCAAAACTTAATTGGCCGTCGGTTACACCAACCACTGAACGTGTGAGCGTACGGAGGGATCCAGTGAAAATTAGTTATTGTAGAACTCTATTTCGTACTAACCGCTTATCTGGCAGTGTTGATAATACATTCCACGATGAATATAATTAATTGGGTTTCATCGAAGACGCGATTATTTCCCAAATGGTAATAGACATGCTTATTTGGAAGACGAGACAACCACCGTGACGACATTCCAAGGGTCACCTTAATGTCACCGCTGGATAGTTCAAGATTGCGTTATTGATATACAAATAACTCATGAAACCAAAAATCATGTCTTCATTTTTCTTCGACCAAAAATGATGAAATAGGATAAGGGTCGGCAACCTACGGCCAGCATCCGGACTGCGAAGCGATTTAATTTAGATAAATATTTAATTAAATTTGTTAATTAAAAAAAAGTGAGCTTCGAGGGCCGCACACACATTTATAGAGGCGATTGCATAATACTAGGCCAAAATGAGGTCTTACATTCGTAAACATATAACAAAAAGTACATATAATTTATTGAGAGAAAGTTTCAAGAGAAACAAGTTACCGAGCAGACATTTATTCGCATATAGTGAGAATTTTTATAAACTCATCCAGTGGGAAAAACGAAAGCGCTGATGAATTGAATTGAACTGAGTCAGAAAATTCAAGTCAGGCATCTTCTCTGTTGTTAAATGCGGGGCGCTGCAAGGTGATCATCGGTCATCGCAGATGTATCTTTTGATTTATCGGAATTCATGACAGAAAATGTCTGCTCGCATGTGTATGTCGATCCAAACGGTACCAGTACCTCCAGTACAATTGCTCCGCAAGCAATGCAATCGAGGTCGAAGGTCACATCGAAGGTCAAATGGTGGAGGTCAAATGGTGTCAACATCAAATGAGAATGGCGAGGAGACCAAAGATAGGTCATTTTCGATCATGCGGAAATCCTCAAATCGGCGAGAAAATTCAGCATGCAAGTCGACTAGTGACGACGCGTACTTTTCCAGGCGTTCAACAATAATCTGCTGCAAAGAGGGGGAACGGCTTGTGTTCTCTCTGTCGGGAGAAAACGAGAAACCTCGTCATGAATGGCATGACACTGCAATACAAATCGTGAGCAAAAAGACTCTTCCCATCCAGTTTTGAACTCAGTTCATGTGGTCCATGGGTCCATTTTTACCTCGATGGGCAGCGGATGAGGCGAACTCGTCGTTCATCCTTCGAGTCGGATCGGCAACTGGTTCGATGCGCCCTTACGTTCCAAATGGATGTCAGGGCCCTGTGGACCGACTGAATTTTTGATGCCGTTTTCTGAAAGTCAAACCAAGGAGGATGATTTTTCCTCCCCAGCCAAGAGAAAGTCCTTGCTAGACGAATATTTTCTGAACGTATGATTGGATTTACTGATCGCGATTCATGGCTTGAGGGTGAAACTGGAAGGTCGTTGCCAAGATGAAAGTGATTCCGTCATGTTCGTGAAAAATGCTGATTTTTGAAGGGTCAAGCTTCAAAAGTCAACGGGGACGGCGGAATCTGAAAAATATTTTATTCTCGATGCACTAAGATGCTGTCCCCAAACTGACAATGCAGGTAACATGTGATCACACTCATAAAATGGTTCATGTATCATAGTACTGTGAGAACCATTTTTCAACGTCTTTCCTTTTTTTTGTAACCCCAACCCCACCTCATCCTCATCCTCATCCTCAAACTCGTCCACCCACCCCCACGCCCTCCGGCCCCCGCCCCGCGCCCCCAGTCCCCTGCCCCCTACTCTCTACCATCCGCCCCCTTCTCTTTGGAATCCATTCATGGGTGTTCCATGTCCAACCGACAGACTGTCTTCGGGTCAGACTCAGTTTCAAGAAGGGTTTGCAGAAATGTAATAGGAGCTAACAAAGCCTATTGATGATCTTCATTTTCAGCATCATTCGTGATCCAGCTTGATTTCCGGATTATAGGCGTCGACGGTCACAGTATTTCCCTCAGTTTGGCCTCCACCGCTTCCTAAGTCGGGAACGGGGAGGCAACAGCGGGGACGAGGGAAGCGAGGCCCGTCGCGACTTTCACTTCAGGCCAGGTGGGTTCCTCAGCTGGAATGGGCGACAGCTGCCATTGAAAATTGCTGGAAGGTTCATATTCAAATAAACTAAGCTCGCCACGAATTTCTTGCCTGTTTCGTCCGACTCTTCCCGTTAATCCGTCTTCAATTTCGAGGTTCCACCTGATCGCCTATTTCTTGATGTGATTCCTTGGAACTTGGTGGTTCCGCAGATCGCCATCGCGACGAGGATCTCTTTCGAGCGTCCCTCCTCCGTGGTGGAGTCGACGAAGGGCTCGTCGCATTCGAGGACGATCTTCTCTCTGCTCCCGGAATGCAGCTGTTGCTTCCAGAAGATGATCGTCGGGTAGGCGATGACGACGGAAAGAAAAATGGATATTCACTTTTGATCCCGAGTTGACATAACAGATGCGAGTGAATATGATCTTATGCGAGATGTTAACATGACTAAAACGTAAGGTGAGCAGCGTCTCGATGGTGCACCGATAAAACACGTCTGTAACATTTTGAAGGAGACCCTCATGCTCCATCCGAGGTTCACCTGACTCATTATTGCTTAGACCCAACATTTAAAAAAAATTGTAAAACAAATATTCTTATTCGCTCCGGCTCTACCCTCAGAAAAGGTGAACCTACCACATGGATTTGGAACCTGGTGTTTCAGGCGGCACTTCCACCTATTGGAACGATGTCCCAACCCGAACATCATCCCAGATCATGATCGAGCCGACTCCGTGTTTAACAGTCTGCTTTATGTGTCGAACTTGCCGGCGCTTCCCCTCACGGTTCCGGGAGCAGCCGCGTGCGTCTGAGCAAAAACGGGTCGTCTCGGTCTCATACGACCAAATGACTCGCTTCCAGTCGTCAATCGTCCAATCCTGGTTTCTGGCGAACTCCAGGCGGGCCTTCATATGTGCTGGCGAGAGTTTCGGCTTTTCTTTCATCTTTGCTGCACTTAAACTAGCTTCGTGGAGGACGCGGTGAATGGTTTTCTCGCTAAACTCGACACCCACGTAGTTTCTTGAGTTTGTTGGTGACCTGTGTGGATTTTTTCATCTTCCCAGAGGCGATAGCATGGAAGCAGAGCCGCTTGTCTTGAAATGACTGCCTGTGGGGACGGCCGCCTTTCGATCCTCTGCGATGAGGAAAATGCTATTTCTGGACATTTGGGACGGACGATCTGCCGACGTTGCATCGCTCGGCAATCTCCCTGAGGCTATAGCCCTCATGGAGAATCGAGAGGACGTTATGCAGTGTGCAGTCAGAAAGGGGACGAATGATGACTAAAATGAAAAATGTTCTCACGGTCTCATCTAAGCACGTGACGGACACAAGAATATTCGCCAAATTTAGTCAATGAAAATTCGTAATTCTCAGGATAATTCGTCGTGCTCCACGTGATTGTATGTGCGCGAGACGGGACCAGGCCACCGGGAACAAAACTGTCCGAATGCAGTCATTTGATTTCAGTTGAGATTTCTCCATAACCCGCTGGATGGATTTTAATGAAACTCATAGAGGAAAAGTTTGGTTACAAAGGGAATGTCGCACAAAGTAATTCAATAATCATATACCAAGATAATTAGTTCCAAGCGGATGTTGCCGAAGATGCGGACAGTTTTGTCCCTCAGTGTGAATATGGGAACTGGAACCGGCATGCGAGAAGAATTCTCATAGGGTGGACAGTGTGGACTTTCTATGGGGCAGTTGCCTCCGCGTTACAAACGAAAACAGGTGGCAATCAATAGAACTTGATGAGTAGATCAAGGTTGTAAATGGGCACAAATCTGTCAGGAAGTGGGATCATTGCATTTATAAATGACTGATTGGACAGTCTTAAATTTGACATAGCCGTAAGAACTTTAGAAGTCCATGAAGTACTTGATGGAAGCCTCGGGAAACATGACTTTGGGGACTGATAAAATAGTACATCGAAAATATAATGTTTTTCAGATTCCATCGTCCCTGTTGACTTTTAAAACTTGGACTTAAAAAAATCAGCATTGTTGACTTTCAAATGGGAATTACTTTCGTCAAGACAAAGGCTTTCCTGTTTCACCTTCAAGCTGGAACCCGCGGTCATTAAGTTTGTTCATGATGTTCAGAAAATATTCGGCTAATATTCATTGCGGAACAATTTCCAAGAATTAGGAAAATAATTGGCCAAGAACGAGGACTTTGTCCTCGTTGGGGAGGAAAAATCATCCTCCTTCTTTTGACTTTCAGAGAAAAGCATGAACAAGTCAGTCATTCCACAGGGCCATGTCATCGATTTGGAATGTAAGGGCTCATCGAACCAGTTGCCCAATCCGACTCAGAGAGTGAATAGCATACCAGTTCCGTGGCAGACGTAACTCCGTTTGAATATGAACCTTCTATCGATTTTCAATGGCAGCTGTCGCCCATTCCAACTGAGGAAACCGCCTGGCCTGAGGTGAAAGTCGTGACGGGCCTCGCTTCCCTCGTCCCCGCTGTTGCCTCCCCGTTCACGCATTTGGGAGTGCAGGTTGCGGCATGACCGTCTAACCGCGCTGTGAACCGATTTTCGCCGGATGCATCCCTCGAGCGGTCTCTGCAAAAGAATTGGCTTTATGCATTCCTTTTCACGGAGCTTCCTCGGATCGAACTGCAGATTTCATCCGTGGCATTTTTGTTATTAAACTTATGGCCACATCATTTTTCCTGATTTGGCAGTCCTGAATTTTAAATAGCGGGAATAATAATACATGTCCATGAAGTACTTGATCGATCGCCTTGGGAATCGTGACGTAAAGTAGCTTTCGCGAATTCGTCCACCACCTGGGAGGAAAAAGTCGTAGTCCCGCTTAATCGTTGAAGAAATGGCTGAAGTTGCTTTAAGAGGCAAGAAATGTGGATGCGGTGGAGATCAAACTGCGGGAAATACTGAGGCAGTAGTCGTCCGTAATCCTGAAATCAAACTAGGATTCGATAGATTGCGAAAATGAAGGTTATCAATGGGCTTTGTTCGCGCCTATTACATTTTTTAAGCCCTTCTTCAAAGTGACCCTGACCCGAAGACAGTCTTTCGATTAGACATAGAACTAAAATAAATGAATGAAGAGAGGGAATGAGAGAAGAAGGCGGGTGGCAGAGAGTAGAGGGCAGGATGCTGCGGGGAGGGGGCGGGGTCGGAGGGCGGGGGGGATGGGTGAGGATGAAGTTGAGGTTGAGGTGATGTTGGATTGCAAAAAAGGAATGACTTTGATAAATGGTTCTCACATTACTGCATGAAACATTTTGTGGGTGCGATCACGTGTTTCCTGCGGTGTCACTTTGGGGACAGCAAAGTTGTGCATCGAGAAAAATATATATTCCAGATTCCATCGTCCCGGTTGACTGTTGAAAATTGAACTTGAAAAAATCAGCATTTTTAACGTATCTATACATGATGGAATTACTTTCATCCTGGCAAAGGCCTTCCTGTTTCACCCTCAAACCATAACTCGCGGTTATTGAAATATATTCATACATTTAGAAAATATACGTCTGACGAGGACTTTTTCCTCGTTGGAGCGTAAGAATCATCCTCCTAGGTTTGACATTCAGAAACAGCATCAACAAATCAGTCATTCCACAAGGCCATGTCATTGATTTGAAATGTAAGGGCGCATCGAACCAGTTGCCGATCCGACTCGAAGTATGAACGACGCGTTCCATTCATCCGCTGCCGAGCGTGTAGGAGCAGCGGAGTCCTGTGGACGCTTGGAAGAATTTTTCCGCTAAAAAAGGTGTGTGTTATGGAATTCACCCTCGCGGTCTAAAAGAATTTCTTCGCATTTCTTCGGAAACGTCTTTGTTTTGCAAGGAGATTCTCCATCACGAAATATTGAGACATTACCTGTTTCATAAAGTAGTTACCACTTTAAGAATTCTTTTTGTAACCCTTCTAGTCCAGCGACTAAACGAATATGAAAATGGCTAAAATCATTTTTAAAATGTTTCATGGAGTTCAAATAATTCTAAATGCTTCCCTACCTGATTTTTACGAGAGAAAGCAATTCCAGTCAGGTTGAGCACACCAAGACCTTTCAATGAGATAATACGAGGCCACTTAAAGCCCATTGAGGCTAGAGTTATCCCCCGAGCAAGTGTGAGCTATGTTTCATCATTATTGGGCTTAATGAGACTGCTCGAACCCATGGCATAATTGACAAGTCCGCAGTTCATAATTGACAAGGGAAGCCCCACGCAGTTGCGCGAAATGACAATGTAGTGATTTCCAGATTTTTCCACAAATTCTTTATTTTTAAGGTATATAATCCAGGATATATTTATTTAACTCTGCCGTAGAAGAGCAGAAATTCTGTCTCATTTTTTTCTTGAGGAAAACATAAAACTCTCAAGATTTTTTTCATATTTGACCTTAAAAGCGCTGCACCCTTGAAGGAGCTAAATACAACATTTTTAAATACAAAACGTGAGACTGCCATGTGGATTTGGAACCAGGTGGAAGCCCTTTCAGGCGGTACTTCCACCTGTTGGAGCGATGTCTACCCAGGAGGGAAAATCCGCCTGGCTCGAAATACGTAGAAGAAATTCCTGAAGTTGTTTCGAGTGACAGGAAAAGTGCGAGCGGTGGAACTCATTCTGCGGGAAATTTGGGACCGTCGACGCTCGTAATCCTGAAATCAAATTAAGACTCGATATTTGGCGAAAACGAGGGTTGTCCTATTGCCATTGTTGAACCCAAAGACCACCAAAATGAATGAAATTTGGCATACTTCTTCCTCTCTCAACACAAAATATCATCCAAAAGGCTGATATTGACTTGCAGGTGACGAAAAGTGGGATCTCTTTTTTTGGCTTTCAGTGTCCCATTTCGCCATAAAATGAAATTAACTTGTCTCTAATTTAGGCTCAGCGCGATGGCTTCGGTCCCGTCCTCCAGTGTTGCCGGATATCGTGCCGGAGTTATGCCAGATTCGTGACTTCTTAGTTTCGGGGTCTGGATCTTCTGTTATTTATATATAAGTCTATTTATGCTGAATTCATTCAATGAGCCGAGAAATAAGTAATGAGAAATTACGACCTTGAAATAAACAATAACTGGGTCATTCCATCGTGACTCGTGTTACAAAAGCATAAAAATTTTTAGAAGTTCATTCCACCCTGCCTTCTGAATTTTCATTTTCAGATAGTGCTTTAAGGCAAAACGATTAAAAGCATTGAGCTGATGCTGTATATAATACGAGTTTTTTTTCTAAGTTCTTCTGATTGCGAGACAATGGGAAAAAGTTTTCCTGACTCGTGTTGCAAGTAATGGACGCGATTTCTAAGCGCAGATCTTCCATAAATAAATATTGCTGTGTTTTATTGCATTTAGACAGCACTTCGTTGTTATGTAGGAAAAGATGAGGGATATATGTATATGTAAGCTCTGAAATCTATTCAGAGTCCTTTAATTAGGTAATTTCTTCTTGACTCACGTTACAGAGTACCCAAGAAACTAGAATGGTTATCTCCTTTTTTTCCTTTTTTAAAATATAATTCATCCTCATAACTATGACAACGAAAAGAACAGGCATCTAGTTAATTATAAACATGAGACTCTATTAACTTGGCTCAAAAAATATAACGGGACATTCCACGTGAAAAAGGAAGAAAAGTACCAACATTTCGCAACAAATGGTCAAACCAACATTTGATGTCACCGCGAAGAGTACAACCGACAGCAAATAATTTGTGCTTTTGATCATCCTGGCTGCAATGCCATGCAGCCATTTGGAAATTGAGGAACTCAATACGGCCATATCTCGACCCTTCAATCCATTGTTTCTTGAATATGTTATTTCTTGAATATATACTTTCTTCAAGATGTTATTTGGCAAGAGCTGAAAATCAGGCGGTGGACGACATACGATGCGTCCTGTCAAAGAAATCGTCTCATCCTCAAATACCAATGAAAGCAAATCATTTGCGACGTCTTCAAGATGAATGGGTTTCCACGTTGGTTCCTCTTAGCTATACAGGATTCCAATCCACCACCAAAAGACACGGGCCGAAGTCGGGTCGAGACCTTTTGGCTGTGTAACTTCCGTAACGGTGATGAATTTCTTTCTCCACATTGATTTGGTGAATGAGTAAAAAATGCAAGAACGCGCTGCTGAAAGGCAGAAACAAAGGAGGAAAATCTGAAGCAAGATAGATGATGACTGTTTAATGAGATCAAGTCCAGTCGTCGAAGCAGTTCGAACTTCGCCCCAGACGCTCAAAAGTCAGTATTGCGGTAGTATTGTACCTCGCACGTTGGTCATTGATCATTGATCATTGGTCATTGATCATTGATCATTGATCATTGATCATTGGTCATTGATCATTGGTCATTGATCATTGATCATTGGTCATTGATCATTGATCATTGGTCATTGATCATTGATCATTGGTCATTGATCATTGATCGGGCTCAATGAGCCAAATATGCTAGCAGGCGATAAATATTCTAAGACTATCGATCAGATTTACTCAAAGCTTCAGGATCTCTGTGGAATGCAATCTCCAGCAGAAGACATGAAGAAAGCTGGGTACAAAGACTTCAGACTTGACTTTTGAATGAATGTGGGGCACCATGGATTGTTCACATCATCTTTGTACCGACAGTAGTTGTCCTGAAGGATTTCCATAACCATATTAAAGGGCGAAGATAAAGGAGACCTTCATCCAAAGTGGACAATCATCGAAACGGTTCACCTTCTACATTTCCTCAGGCCAGAATGAGGATACAAGGCCTTGGGCTTGGGTTATTTTTTCCTTCCGTCATATCCAGCTAAATAACTTGAATTATATTTATATTGAAAGTAATCATGGCGATAATAAAATGACTTATTTCACAAATCAATAGGCGCAGCAGCGCTTATTACCTTTCTTCAATCCTTTCCCGTAGCAAAATGCAACCTCCTCGTATTCCTCTCTGAGAGCATCAGCAAAAGGGAATTTGGCTTGCTTCTATTTATCTCTCAACACCGAATACCTCCAGCAAATTTGAAGCTCCATCTCCCTGGGGTTGGGGAGGACATTGAGTCTCGCTTTTGGTAGGTGCGACTTTATTCCGTTTTTTTTTCTCCCCTTCCCGGTAGCCATTCCTGGAAGGAGGAAAGAGACCAGCCATGAGAAAGATATTGACTGGTAGATGACGAAAAGGGGCTTTTTGGGGGTTTGCGATGCACCATTTCGTCATGGACAATTTAATTAGCTGAAATTTCAATTAGGCTTGGAGCGATAGCTCAGGTACCGTCCCCCAGTGTTGCCGGATATAGGGCCGAAATTATGCCAGATTCAAGACTACTTCAACCTTCGTATCGACGTCTGGGTATTCCTTTTTAATGTATAATGCATTTTATATTATATATTTTATATTATATATACTGAATATTTTAATGTATAATGCATTTTTGTGCTGAGTTCTTAAGTTGAGCTGAGAATGAAGCGGTGGTTAGCAGTGATTGATCGATGTGGAGGGATATGGAAATATATTATCCAGACATCACTGAACTGACAGCATGGCGCGCCTTGGATGCCATGCCTCCTGGAGGCATTCCTTCCTCAGACCTATTTGAGATGGTAGGAGGAATTCCAGATAGGTCTAACGTTCGAAGGCCCACTGAAATGGTTCATGAAATGCGAAGCAGGCCTCAAATCGATCTAACGGGGCACATCCTCTGAAATGGTTCGTGAAAAGTATGAATAGACCTTCCGATTGGCCAAACGTTACACGTCCTCAATGAGATGTCTCGAAGAACACGGATTCGCCCATATAGGCCTTATTGGCCCTGTAAGTCGAAAATTGAGCTTCTTTTGAAATAAGAAAGGCAGGCCTTGGCTTGACATGAAGGCAGTCTGATGGTGAGATCTAGGCCCAAAATGGGTGAGTCTCTCAGAGAAGAGGGGAGGGGGTTGAAGAATTCATATGCCACATGAATGACGAGCTTAACTAGAGATTTTCTTTTAAAGATTGAGATAAATAATGAAAATACGGGATATGAATTTCTTTCTTTCGGGAATTTTCCCATTGGGAAATAAAGGTTCTCTTGCTGGCAATTGGTCACAAGAAGAAACTCAGCTTTGCTATGCGAGATATAGAGAAATGAAGTTATGTGAAAACCATTTCCAAAGGCTCTCCCTTTCCTCAACCTCAACCTCAGCCTCAGCCTCAACCCTATCTCCCCCTTTTCCTACCTAATTAATCAAAACGGTCACTTTTCATCACCTACAAGTCAATATCTTCATTTTGGTTGGTTTCTTTCCTCAAAAAACCCCCCAGGAGTGCCTATCCAGGGGGAGAAAAAAAGTACTAAAATGAAATTCACATCAAAAAGCGAGATTCAGTGTTCTCCACAACCGGGGAGGAGGAGAAGCTTGCCTAATTTCGTTCCTGTTGATGCTCTCAGAGAAGAATGCGAGGAGGTTTAATTTTGCTACAGGAAGGGGTTGAAGAAAGGTCCGCGTCTATTAATGCAGATCATCGGCAATGAGGCACAGCTGCACAAAGCAGCTATCATACCCAGCCAGCACGTATACCGACCAAGAGAAAAGAAAATGTAAGACTAAGATGGCATGGCTAAGTCAAAAACCACTTAGGAAAATATAATTTTCAGGAACAATTCTAGGATACCCTTCAGAAAATTTTTTTATTAACACGCATGCAAGAAGAGGCCTTGAATATAAGAGGCCTTGAAGCTTCATTTGTAGTTGGAATATGAGGGGCATTAATTACGATAATAATGTTCTTGCATTTAGAAACTGGAAGAGGGATCCCAGCAAGAATACGAATATGATGGAACTTAAGGTAGAACATATTTTTAAATGGAGTTTCGCAAGCTGCAAGAATAAGTTCGCGACGGAACAAAAGGCGGGAGAATATCTATCTCTATAAGCAAGGATCTCTGTCTGTCTCTGTCCATCTGACGCTATGCATTCGGACACCGTTGGAGATATCGACCTGAAACCTTCGCAG
>CAJPEV010005938.1:0-12298 GCA_905338385.1 Darwinula stevensoni
CTATACTGCCATAGAAAGTCTGCTAAAAATAATAAATAAAGCCAGACATCGTTGATAGAAATATTGTCAAAATCGGGAATATCAAGATAACGCGAAAACTCTGTACGAAAGCGCGCAAATATACTTTCAATAATATCGTCTTTATTACGATAATGATAATAAAGATTACCAGGGCTTATTTCAAGGGCTTCAGAAATAGTGGTTGTCGTGACGTAAGGCTCACCTAGCTCGTTGAACAGCTTTAAGGATGTTTCAAGGATACGATCTTTTGTTTTGCGACTGGTTCTAGCTTCCATGTGGAATTTTATTAGCAATGGTGAGTCCTGCTATTATAGCGACTAAATCACTATTTCGTACGGGATTTCTTAAAAAAGATGGGTAATTTTTTTTCTTTTGTCATGAAATCATATTAATTTGATTAATATCAAATGGTTATAAATTTTTTGGTCGCTGAGCAAAGATCGTCGTGGGTTAGACTTTCATTTGCTCAGCTAGGGTTCATCAGTAAAGTTTTTGACCTGCTATATCATAGGCGGCAACACGTCCAGTAAAAATGGATCCTCCAAGAAACGTACCTTCTAAAACTGCATGACCGTTCATGCCACCGCCACCGTAGCCCGCAGCCTCACCTACTGCATATAGCCCTGGGATAATGTCGGGTGTTAAGCCTTGAGCGCCTTTTTGTGTGACTCGCGAACGCATATCGGTTTGAATACCACCTAATGTTTTGCGCGAACAAATGAATTCACGAATCGCGATATACGGTTTTGCATTTTCGTCTTCAATGGCTTGGAAATTGCTGGTACGAAGTTTATCACCAATATAATTGCGCAATTGAGCAATACGACGGAGCTGATCATCATTGTGATATTTTTTGCCACGTCGAATCATGGCATCGTAATGGCGTATATCGCGTTTCATCACTTCGGCATTCACATCTTGAGTTCCAGTTAATGTATTCATTTTTTGAGCTAATTCGTCAAGACTATCGGCAACAATAAAATCTTCACAATTTTCAAGCATATCTTTCATTAAGGCTTTATTACCAAACAAAATATCTTTAAGAAAAGCAAATAGGTGTTTGTCGCGAATAGCAGGATTATGTTCAGATCCAGAGACGGCAAACTCCCTCAGCATAATATTTTTATTGAGAATTTGCCAAGAGTATTTTTTTTCTTCCTGGCAGATTCGTTCAACGGCAAATTGAGTGTCAAATGATGAGGCTGCAACAGGCATGGGTCCCATACGTTCACCTTTGTAATTCATCCAAAGTGCTGAGCGCGGAGGTACAATCGATAGGCCATGGTTGGGGTGACGAGGATTGGGATGGTGAACACCTCCAGCGTATGGCCACATCCAATCCATGTGCGTGATTTGAGCGTTAATTTTCGCACAGGCATCAATTCCAGAGCCGTCGATATATTGATTGGCCCCATTGAGAATAATCTCTGGTGGTGTGCCCCAAGGTTTGTACCAATTTTCTTTAACTTTTTCGATATTACCACCAATGCCACCCGTTGCAACAACGGTTACTTCCGCTTGCCAATCAAAAGGTTGTTGGGTTTGTGTGTTGATACCCCTTGCACCCGTCACTTGTCCTGCTGAGGTAGTGATTTCTTCAACACGTGCATGATGGATGATTTGCAAGTGAGTTTGTGCTTTTGGATGGTTTTTTAGTTTATCGACAAGAACTTTTGATAGTTCATAACCTGTCCCCCAAACCAAATGAAACCGCGGAAATGAGTTTCCAGGTGTATAAATACCTCGTTCGATCCAATTGACAAACGGAAAAATTTTTATACCATTTTCCGTTAACCAATGGTATATTTTGGGTGTCGAATTATAAACATAAGCTTCAGCCCACGCTTTAGGTAAAACATCTTCCGTGCCAAATTTTGCAGTGGCTTGCCAGTCTGTGAAGGCAATTTCTGGTGTGTCTTTGATACCCACTCTTTTTTGCGTGGGTGAACCAGCAAAAAATACACCACCAAAAGACCATGGTGCTAAACCCCCAAAGTTAGCCTCATCAGCTTGATCGAGAATACAGACTTTTTTATTAAAGTTAAGGAGTTCGAGAGCAGTCACAATACCCGATATTCCCCCTCCGATAATCAGTACTTCTGTTTTCATATTGCCTCGTATAATTGTTGTGAAAATTGTTACTTACATAAGGATTATACCTAAATTAAATAGAATTGGGCCAATGATCAGGTACTATATAAACACATGCAGGTTGTGTTTGTTCAAAGAAGCAAAAAACCAATTCAGGGCGATGATCGTTAAGAAGTTTAATAAAGTCAATTGCTTCAACCCAAGGATCTGTTAACCATGGACTAAACGAATCAAATCCAAGATGAGGAACGAGATGCATGCAGCGAGGAGTTTTGCGCCATCTCCAAGTTTTTGGGAGTAACGGTAGGGTGTGATGATGTAACCAGACTTTGATAAAAGGCGATTGATTGAGATGATGGTGTGGTGAGCGAGTGTGAGAAAGCGTCGTCAAATTTTCTGTGTTGTCTTCAGAAAATGGTCTGAAAAACCAATTTTGCGAAAGATGAAATTGGCTGATTGAGGCCAAAGTCGAAAGTTGGTTTTGTACCTGTGGGTGAAATATCATGGGGAATTGTTTAGTTTGCAGTTGATCTATTTTTCTCTCTAAACAGTCTGTTGGATCAGGTCCTGGCCAATGACTGAGGAAGGTTTTACCATGATGAGTGATGGTAACTGGCATTGAGGTTTTTAAATAAAATTTGTGAGAGAGTTCCCAATGCATCAATGTTTGATTCAATTGATCTTTCAGAATGAAATCAATTTCGCCTAGCGTTTTACCCATTTGAGCAATGATCATGTTTGATGCAAGGACCTGAAGGTAAGGGTGTTGTTCGAGTAGCTGTTGCACGATGCACTCAAAGAGTTTGCCAAGGCGTGGAGGACAATTTTTGGCAACAATTTTTTCGACATGAGTGGCATTGAGCGCCTTAAAAAATGGTAAAGCTCCATTGATATTTAGACATGGATTGATGATGGATAATGGTTGCGTTTGAATTTGTGTGAGTAAATGTTTTGCCAGAAACTGCCAAAAATTGTTTTTTAGTGTTGTTGACCATGTTTCGTAACCCTCTGGCCAAAAAGTTTGTTGAGCGAAAAACTTTTGATCTGCAATATTATTCATCGATGCGGTTGTGTACAATTAATTTCATAAAAGATCGATATAACACGTAAATAAACCAATTTCTGATGCGTGTTAGTGCAACGATATTTTGTACCATGTCATCGGTAAAGGGTTCTGCCTGTGATAGGGCGTTCAAAATATCTTTTCGTAAGGAAATGGCCATGGTTGTGTCGACACCTGCAATATTGGCTTCATGATTTAAAAATAAGGATAAAGCGTCACAATTGGAGGATCCGACGGTGAACCAAGCATGATCTACGACAGCAACCTTTCCATGCAACTCGCTTTGTGTGTAGTGATAAATGGCTATCCCTGCTTTTGAAAGCGTTTGATAGAGGTGTTTAACAGCCATATCGAGAAGAGGATATTGATTTTGTCCAAGCAATAAAGTAACTTTTACACCTCGTAAACTTGCTGATATGAGGGCATTTTGTAATTTTAAGCTGGGTATAAAATATGGGTTTGCTAATAAAATTTCTGATTTTGCTCGACCAATAGCCCGCCGATAAGCTTTCTCGATGGATCGCCTATTAAAGAGGTTATCACGCTCAAGAAAAACAATGGAATGATGATGATGTTTTTTACGTAATGGGCGATTGAGTAATTTTTGGGTTTGTGTCGTCCCGATGAGATAGTTAACATCAAGTTTTTGCCATAGATCAAAAAATGCGCAGCGAATTTTGTAGGCCAATAAATCATCATCAATACGAATAGCTTTATCCCATCGTGGTTTTTGTAAAGGCGATCGATCTTCACTAATCCAGTCACTGATGAGATTAATGCCTCCCACAAAAGCTACCTTCTGGTCAATAATCGCGATTTTGCGATGTGTTCTCGAATAGCCAAAGCGAATACTCCAGTAGTGAGGATTATAGATGCGATGCTCAATACCTGATGCCACTATTAGATGTTGATTGAAAAGTTTAGGTGTGCCGATCCAATCGGTTAATAGGTAAACACGTACACCTCTTTGGGCCGCAGATATGAGGGCGGATTGAATTTTTTCAGTGTCGTTATCGTGGTTAAATATATAGGTTTCTAATAATACTTCATGACACGCCTTATCAATTTGCGCAATTAAATTGACAAAATATTGGCTACCCGAATGCATGAGCGTGAGTTTGTGGTGCTGTGCTGTTGTCATGAATGAAAAAAGCGATAAGAAGAGCTATTAAAGATAGGTTTCATGAATATCAATGCCATGAAAACCATTGTCTATGCGATGTCTATTATAGCAACCATCAATGATAAACGATGGTTTTATGGTTTTTTGAAATGCGTGGAGTAGCTTGGCTATCTATGGATACATATGTGTAGTCAAAACATACATTGATGTACAGCCAAATGTGAAATGCAAAAAGATAAAGGCTTATCCTAAGGATAAGCCTTTTTGTATGGTGCCGGCTGCAAGAGTCGAACTCGCGACCTGATGATTACAAATCAACGTGAAGAATAAATATAATCAAGCACATAACGTTATAATCATTCTGTAAATATGAGACTATTAAGCTAATTTTATTCAATAAAATCAAACGCCAAAAATCTTTTACAGAACAGAATTTTTCATTTTGTTGGGCTAACCAGCTTGCCTTTTCGGTGTCTGACATAGTGCGATGTCATAGATTCGTTTGCGTGTCCTAGCTGGTCTTTTGCTGCTGCCATGCCCTTTAATTCTTCGGTATCAGTTCCGGCTTTAGCTCTTAAATCCCTAAATTGAAAATCATCTTTTTTAATCCCTGCAAGGTCTCTGGCTTTGTCGAACCTAAAGCGCAGAGCATCCCTGCCAAGCGGCTGTCCAACCTCATTAATAATTAAGCGTGTGGAGTGTATTTTTAGCTTTGTTTTGCGCTTCTCTATGCGATTGATGAGTTCTAATAATTCACCCACGATAGCAACCCGCAGCTTTTTTCCAGTCTTATTTTGCTTGATAATTAAAGCGTCGTCAACAATATCCCTGATGTCCATCTTAATGGTATCAGCCGTACGCTGACCAGTCAAATAAGCCAAATCCATTGCATCCTTGAGCGGTTGATCTGCCACGTCATACACTGATTTATACATGTTGTCCGATACGTACACATCCCTGCCTTTTTCTTTGTAGTTTTCAATGCCCTCGCAAGGATTTGATTTTTCAGTATAACCCCAATTTCTAGCCTTATTAAAGATGTGGGATAGTAGGGCTTTTTCGCGGTTAGCCGATGTTTGTGATCCTTTGCGCCCATCCATATACTGCCTGACGTGAATTGGCTTTATCTCATCCAAGGGCGCTGGATTTTCGCCACCGAAAAACTCTAACAAATATTTTAGCTGAATCACGTTTTGTCTTTGGGTTTCAATGGCTTTAAATGGCATAACCTCTGTTAAATAGCGGTTGGCTGCCTCAACAAACGTTGCTTTAGAACCAGGCTTAATGCCGTTTTCAAGTTCAGCATACTTTTGCATAGCTATAACATAATCACCGCCAAGCGCAATCCACTTGCGCGGATTGCTACACTCGTAGTAATAGTAAACCTTACCCGCCTTCGTCACTTTTTTTCTGACGTGGGGCGGTAGATTGAAGTTGGTGCTTGGTGTGCGTCCCATGATTATATTTATGATTTAATATTGCGAATTTTGGCAATTTAGCAAGTTTTGATTTTATACCTGCAAACTGCACTATAATTCACTTTGAAACTTTCGGCTGCCACCCGCTATATGGCTTCTCGGATTTCTTAACTTGACCAGTTAGCGCCTCCCGTATAACAACGGGGCGATTAGCGGGTGTCACAAAAAAAGCGATACCCATTTTTTTCAAGGCTTCGATTTGTTTTGAGGGTGACTTGCGGCCAGTCACTTCAAACAACTCGTCTTTTGTTAGTGATATTCCTGTCATACTTCAACCCACTATTTTGGTTTATGAGCCGTGCAAACAGCCTTTCCGTCGTCGTCATACTGCCACTCGCTCGGATAATCAGGATGGTCAACGTCATAAAGCATTGTTTTGATGTGGATATCAAACTCACAACGCTTTGCAAAAACACCGCCTTTTAGATTTGCGCAAGTACCGCACCATCTCGATGTAAAGCTCTCGCCTTCTGTGCCATTGCTTGGCCTGAATTTTTTAATTTGTATGTCCATTGCTTTAGCCATTATTACCCCTTAATAAACGTTACCCAGTGTGTGCCTGACCGCTTGCCTGATTTGTGTCCAATAACTGGCTTATAATCAGTCAAAACCAAAACATCTTTAACTGGTATCTGTATTTCTGACCATTTGAAAATCAGCACACCACCATCTTTAAGCACTCGGAAACATTCAGAAAAACCTTTTTTAATGTCATCCCGCCAATTTTGGCCAAGTTTTCCATATTTCAGTGCAAGCCAACTTTTTTCTCCTGCATTGATTAAGTGTGGAGGGTCAAATATTACTAGGTTAAATACTCCGTCATTAAATCCAAGATTGCGAAAATCCATTGTGAAGTCAGGATTAATACTTAAACCCCTGCCATCACAAAGCGTGTGGTGCTCCCTCCTATTGTCACCAAACAATACTCGTTTATCTGTCTTATTAAAATAAAACATACGGCTACAGCTACATGGGTCAAGAATCATAATTTACACTCAAAGTTGATATGTATTTCAATATAATAAGTCGTACAATGGATCAACACTAGTAATTTCAACGTCAACAAGACCTCTGCCATCTATGAGTTTAAAGTGATGAATTGTTTCATTTTTACCTTTTTCTTTTTGTCCAAAAGCTACAATGTCGCAATCATCAGCATCAATCTCAATCACGCCTCCTGCCTCATCACTTCCGTGGGTTCCAAAAAACCTATGTTTACTCTTATCATAAGTAAAACATCCTGATTGACGCCTTACTAAAACCGCACCCCAAGGTTTATCAAACTTTCTTGGGTCATATTCAAATTCTTTACTAACTATCATCTTTAAATCCTTAAAAACCCCGTGACCGAAGCCACGGGAAAACCGCGCATGGCGGTGAGGAGGAAAGTGTTTTTCTTATTGCCATACAGTCCCGTTTTCGACCCATTGCACAGAGATTGTTTGCGGCAAATTTTCAGGCTGTTTTTTGAGTGTCCCAAAAATAAGCGCTGTATTAATTTCGTTGTCTTGAGCCAAAATATCCAGCCACGCTATTAAGTCATCGCGACCTTTTAGGTCAAGGACGTCAAAACGATCCAATACAAGCACTTTAATACCCGATATAAACGCTATTGCCTCAGCAATCATTGCATCTACGCGCCACTTTTCTGACTCTGAAAGCAAGTTGTAATCACGGCCGCCACCAGTTATTTGCATGTCTTTTTGCAATTCAACTTGTGGCCATTCTGCTTCTGTTGCAGACTTTAATAGTCGATCATTAATCGGATTTAATGCCTCCGACAGCATTTCACCTGGTATGCCGTCTGGTGCTAGCGCATCGGCAATTTGTAGCCAAGCCATTACCGATTGATGTGCTTTTTGGGCTTTGGCTGTTTGATCAATGGCTTGTTTGTTTTTGCGTTCTGTTTCTCGGGCTACCTCAAGAGACTTGCTTAATATTTTTTGCTCGCTCGTAATTTCGGCAATCATTTGTTTGCTTTCGGCTATTTTTGTTTCATCTGGTTCTTTGCCCATTGCCGAATTCAGTGCTAATATCGCTTTTGCGGCTGCATCGGCAGCAGCGAGATCACGCTTGCCATTAGCAACGGAATTTTGCATTAAAACCAATGTTTTCTCAAATTCTGGTAGGTTGTTTTTGGCTTCGTCGTCACCCTGATTTTCGAAATCCTCGCCATGCTCTGCAAAATACCTAAGCATGGCACTGTTAACGGCGGCATATTCGCTACCTGCACGCAATGTAGAATAAGCATCTGCTTGTAGCCGCTCAACTAAACTATCTGTTGCTAGGGCTAAATCATGTAAAAGCCCAATCTTTTTCACTCCACCAGCTGCTTTGCGTGTATTTTCGACGAGCCTTTCCCATTTGTTTAGTTCGGATTCGTCAGTTTTTAGCTTTTCGGCAATGCGAGCATATTTGGCCGCTTTTTCGCGCAGTTCTGCGAGCTTGTGCGTAGTTTCGGCATGTTGTTTTTGCTCTGCCTGCATTGCCCCTAAGTTTTGATTTGTTTTTGACAGTTTAGCATTTAATTCATCTAGCTTATCTTGCAAGATGACAATATAGCCATCATCAAACTCAGATTTTTCTGCTGACCACGTAGCCGCTTTTTTGTCACCGTAAGTTTCGCCTGTGATTGTGCGCCATGCCGTTTTTTCGTCCCTGGCCTTATTTTTTGCGTCTTCACTTGCGACATCAAAGCCTGCACGTAACATCGGCATGATTGTTTCAACTTTATCGGCATTGCAGCCTTTTGCTAACAATCGTTTTTTGACGTCTGCACCGCCAGCCGATAAACCCATCAAGCCAAACAAAAAGGCGCGTCGATCATTTTCGTTAAGTCGTGCAAAACTTTGAGCATCAAGCACAAACGGTAGAGCGGCAGGCATTACATAGNAGCTATCGATACTTTTTCAGCGTCTTGGGGAGTGTCACCATCCCATTCGACGTCTTCATCTGGTCTGTGGATAGTGTCCACGGCGGCGGCAGCGGCCTCGTCAATTGAAATTCCTGTGCCGTCAATGACCGATTGATCGTACACCGCTGTACTGGCGTGTACCGCTTTGCCCAGCATGGCCTTGCTGCTCGATGGTGTGCGCTTCCCGTCTATGTGCGTTGCCGCCCATGATGCTGGACAATCGAATAAGCGTCCTAGGCTTGACGCCCGGATTGTTATTACTTTCATTGCAGCACCCCGATTTCTATTCCAGTAGTCGTTTCCATTTTCCAGCCATCCTTTATAAGTTCTTTCATCTTTTCCGAAGCACTCACATAAACGGTGCGAATCTCACCTTTGATTAATTTTGTGAAAATCATACAAACCACCCTATAAATTCCCTTGGGGTAACTCCAGCCAACATCACCCCGATTAAAAAACACATCAAAATCCCTGATAAAAACCCGAAAAAATCTGCTAACTTTTCCATAAAAACCCCACCAGTAAAAATAAAATTCATCCATCATCTTGTTTGGGCGCCTATCCTCTTGCTCTAAAATAGAACTTCCTAGTTTTCATTTTTAACTTTTTCATCAAGAGGATAAGCATGAGTACAGATCGTTACCCGACCGATTTGAACGGTGTTCCCACCACTATTTCCATCCAGTGCCCTAAATGCCGCCAACAAGCCTAAGAGGTAAGGCGATGGCTCAAGCGTGACGAGATTTTTCACTGCGTCACCTGTAATTACCATTTCAGTGTTGACGCTGATCAAGTCAACGCGTCTCTCGCTGGTGTTGTGCAGGGCATCGCGAAATTTAAACCCTAGCTTTAAGCCCAGCTCCATATACTCTTTGATATACGGAGCTGATTTGTCCGTGACTATTTGCTCGAATGATTGATCGGTCATTTTGTTTCCCCGTTGTTGGTTGGCATAGGGGAATTATAGCAAAGATAATTAATAAAGCAATAGCAAAGATAATTATTTTTATAGTTTAACTATACATTTTGCGACAAAATGGGAAAGTCTCTGAAGTTGGCTGAATATTTTTAACAAGGTGCGGCTTTGCCTTTATTAGCAAATCCATTGGACAAAACAAATTCATTGATATTGGCTAGATTGCTGTTATAATTGCGTTTAGAGTGTTGATTAAAGGCAGTTCCTTGTTGCTTAGGGGCTGCCTTTTTTATTGGGGGTTTGTTGCTCATTGCTTACCCCTCCAAAGTGTAACCAAGGGGGTCAGCTAACCATCTATGGACTTCTTTTGCGTCGTAGAAGGTGCAACGAACACCCATGCGCTCAGGTTTAGGGGCTTTGCCTTGTTCACCAAGTTTTAGAAATGTGGTCTTTGTGATTGGTGAATAGGGTTGAATGGTTGACCAGCGGACTTTACCGAATGTTGGTAGTGGTCTGAGATTGTTTAAATTGTTCATATTCGCCTTTCATGAGTTAGAGTGAATTGGACGAATTTTCCCTTTTATGATTATTGTTTGGAATATACCTTACGCGATAGCACCTAGGTGATACGCGTAGAACTCAGCTCTATATTATTGATTCCTTAACCAATCCCTAGCTGTAGATTGAGGTGGGCGCAAATTTAAGCGAGCCTCACACCAAAGCAATGGGAGATGGCCTGTTTGAATTGCGCTTAAAAGCAGCAGAGGGTGTTGCAAGGGTGTTTTACTGCACGATGGTGGGGAAAAAAATTGTGATGCTGCATAGTTTTGTTAAAAAAACGCAAAAAACCCCGTTAAACGAATTAAGAATTGCTCAAAACCGTATGAAAGAGGTTAAAGATGTTAACGCATAAACAAATGATTGAGAAATGGAAATCAGACCCTGCTTTTGCTGCCGAGCTAGAGAAAGTCGAACGCGAAGAGATGCCGATGTTGGATGCGATTTTGAAAGCTCGGAAAGAAGTTAAGATGACTCAAGAGCAGATCGCCTAAAAAATGGGAGTCAGCACCCCCGTGGTATCACGACTCGAAAGCGCTTTAGTGTCTGGCTGTTTAAGGTGATTAGGCAAAAAAAACCGCTCAATGGGCGGTTTAGACATACATGTGTATGATGTGCTGTTTAGGCTGCTTTAATTTGCGTATTTAAATAAGACTGTTTTTGAAACAATCGATAGTTTTTAAGCGTCCCAAATTCTTGCAATATACCATAGACTATATTTTTGGCTACAATTTCAGCGCACTGCATAATTGCTTCATTTTTTTCAAGAAATTCGGTATGCGCGTTGATTTTATTGATATTCATTGTTAATCTCCAGAATTCTTTGAAACAGACAAGAATCGACCTTCCCATTTAACGCTGATGTTGAATCACTTGTTGCACGATTAAATGTTTCTACGTAGTCGCTATCTTTAAATGCATTATACACTACCTGAGGACGAACATACATTTTAATTAAATTAAACTCATTGAAGCACATTGATATCATATTAGCAACAAGCTTCGTGTGCAGATGAATATAATTAGTTATTTGTTCATTCTCATTTAATACATCCTCATTAATTTCATGCACATCCATTATTTTAACCCGGGAAGGCGAGTACACAAACTCAACTAATGCAATTGCAGTATCAGTACTTTCGTCCCAATATGCATAAAATGTCGATTGGTTTATCCTCTTTGTAAGATCTCCGTATTCTTCGTTATCGCTTATGCGTTTAATTAGCCACTCAAAATCACTAAAAAGATTTGATGACTTTTCTATATTGATATATATTTTCGCTATTAAATCTTTAGTTAGCTGTTTTAATTGTATTTTTGCATTTTTCATGTTGATTTATTTAATTTATAAGATATTACTAATACGCACAAACCTCAAAATCCGATCCTTTCCAGCATGCCTTGTCTTTGCTTGATCTAGCTGCATTTCCCCACCTTGAATTAATGCCCTCACTTGTTAATCCATTGACTTCAGAGGTATTTTTGCCAATCTTAACGACTGTGATTGACTCTACATTTGGCGAAATGTCAACGACCTTGCCAGTCAAAACGAAGCTACCATCACCCAAAGGAATAAAATCACAATCGCCTTTGTAAGTTATTACATTATGAGAAGATATTTTGCATGTAGCATCTTTTGCCATGACATTAAATGCAAACAGGCAACAGCATACAATTAACGATAATTTAATTTTCATTGTGTTAAAACTCGTTTATTTTATTGAGCGCTCTGGTGTATGATGACTCGATGCAGCCAACCTCATCGCCACATGAATTTCTGTTTGCAATCCATTGTTTAATGTATTCAACAATTTGCCGTTTATTCGTTGTCATTTTTTTTGCTGCCGAAACGGCATTGTCTAGTTTCACATCCATCATAGCTAGATTCTTTGTATTGCATATTGTTTTTTCTGTTGCAGCCTCAGATTTTGAGCAGTCAAAGGATGGAATGCCTGATTCAGCTATAGATGATTCTTTTTTGCACGTATTTAGAGCGCCTTCTGCCGCCAAACCAAGGATGTGTAATGCCTCTTTAGATTCTGCTGGCTTGTGCTTATGATTGTATCTGTTAACGTACAAGTTTAATTTTTGCGATATGCAGTCTGAGTGCTTGCTGTTGGCTAGTGACGCAACT
>CAJPEV010005939.1:0-12280 GCA_905338385.1 Darwinula stevensoni
GCCCATGGGTTCAACCCAATTAGTGCACGAGGTCAAAAGCAATAGGTAAAAAAGCTATATAAGAAATTAATTGGCATTAGGCAAGCCATTTGGCATATACTTAAAATAAATTGGATCCCCACAACTAAAGTTCACTGAAATTCATAGACTGTCTTTATTGCCACTGCAGTGACACCTTTCCCTTGGTGAGCAATGAAATTGTTCAAGAAAAAGTTTGTATCAACTCACAGGAATGAGAAAGGGTTCACCCCATTGCAGTTGTTATTTCCTGGATATTATTTCCAAGAGACTCTAAAAATAAATGCAGAAAAGTATGCCAGAGAATACAGTTAGACTCTGACTCAACTCTGAACCTTTTGACTAATTGGATCAACTTTTTCATGGCACTACTTTTGATTTAACTCTTAACAATGATGTCAGTAGACATTTTATAAAAAACTGTCATGTGTCTAAGGCATGCTCCTTGGCATTGAAAATCTGCCAATCGGTAGGGCCTAATCATTAAAAAGGCACCAAGCCATTGATCCATAGTGCTTTTATTCAATATATTTGGCATCTAAATTCAGCCAAACTTTCCATTCAGCCATAATGACCTCCTTTACGAAATTTCTCAGCCCTGTGATGAAGGCGACTCCATGATCACAGTTACACTCTAGCTCTAGCAGTACAACTGCTGCATTATTATATTCTTCAGAGGTTACACTTTTTAATTGTCACTCTTCTCACAATATCTATTTGGATTATGTCTGCTTTCTTATACATTTTTTTTTAAGTATCTAATGGCAAAATCTGCTTTTGTAATATCCACGCTTAAAATCCCACCTGGAAATTTATATGTATTTCAACTGTTGAGTCCTCAATAGGAAATTCTAACTGGAAATTTCCAGCTGGAAACAGTTATTAAAACCAGCTGCATTTAGCTGAAAATTTTCAGCAATAAAACAACCAGTACCTACTATTTTTCAGCTTTTTGGCAGCTGGAAATGGACCAAATTTATTGATTTGGTCAAGTTGGAATATTCCAGTTGGGATTTTACACTGGGATGGTATCAAGCCCCAGCAGCTGTTTTAGTATCAGTTGCCAAAAGCTCACAATCAAATTAGATGCTTTTGGAATTAATTTATTGATATAGGATATCCACAGAATTTGCACTTTTAATGCTTAACTCCAAAGGTAATTTGGGCAGACTAACTACTAATTAAATAATATATACTAACTAATTTGGTCTGGGCTATGAACCAAACTTTGTGCATAGGAGCAGTTCCAAAGCACATTTAAGAATGATAGTAATATACTAAATATTTATATGCATAATAAATATATCATGCATTGTATACGACGGATATTCATGAATAAAGCAGCGAGTGATGGTAAATGGGGACGGGTCAATGGTAGTCAAGGTCACATGCAGTATCCCTCATGACTTCGTTCAAGGGCCACATCTTTTTCTTTTCTTTATCAACAACTTAGATCAAGGCCTAGAGGAGAAGATCAGCAAATTTGTTGACAATATCAAAATAGGCTTTTCTATCTGAGAGGAAGTGGATAGGATGAGAGCCAAGCAAGATTTAAGACTCTTGGACAAGTGCTTATTTCATGGCACATTTTGCACTGAAAGCGCCTGCAAAATATTAATGCAATTGAAACCAAACATGCAGGTTATATGCACTTTGGAAAATTTTTGAATCAATTGAACTCTCAAATTAAATACCATTCCAACATCTAAAAAAGTCAATCTTTTAAGTACGCCTGCAAAATATTAATGCAATTGAAACCAAACATGCAGGTTATATGCACTTTGGAAAATTTTTGAATCAATTGAACTCTCATATTAAATACCATTCCAACATCTAAAAAAGTCAATCTTTTAAGTAAAACTTAAATATGTTCAGTTGCATTTCAAATGCTATTCAACTGGCTCAAAATCTGTTCATTGCAGAATGAGACTGATAATTCCACATGGGACCCTGGATCTTCTCAAGTCCAGGGGCACAGGAGAACCTCACTCCGCTGATTCCCCTCCAGAATCTGGTTTGATGAAAGATATCTCCATGAAATTCCCCACATGGACAAGTAGTTGTACCTGAGAATGCAATTATTCTGTAAGTTACTGGAGAGGTAATTCAACATATGCTGATAATGGATGGGTGGAGCAAATTTTGCTCAATGAGGAATTTAATCCAATACAAAATGTTGTCCAAACATGAGGGTGTCCAAACGCAAGCAGTGAATTCCAACTCTGTCAGAATTGATTAATGACTTTTCAACAAATTGGAGGAATTGGTTTACAAGCAATAGTATCATGATTATTCACCATCAGATAACTGCACAATATTACATATAACATTGAAAATTCTTTAACAGGTTGACCGCCATGAGGCGCACCAGTGCACCTCACTGAATGGGAAAATCAATAGGCCCGCATTTCCGTGGCAGTCAACATGTTAAACACCTCAGTGCAATATGTTTATTGATCTTGTTTGCCAGCTAAGATTTGCATAAAACTTAAATCTATACTGGCTAAATGTCAAAAACATCAAAACATCACCAGTAAACTACTCATACAGGGTTTGAAAATTCAAACCATGACAGGGTTGGAAATTCACAGTTACATGCCACATAACCCTCGCCTGAAAAGTTTCAAAGTGATTAATAAGACCTGATGTGGAAAAGAAAGTACAAATGAACCATAATGAAAAATTCTCAGTATAACTACATAAGACAGAATAGAAGCTGATGGACAAATACAGTGGTGATTCATGGAAGTCTGACCACGAGGGACCAGAGCTGAGCAGCAGCAAGCTAGGCAGCAGTAGAGTGGTACAGGTGGAGGACACCTGACAGCCCACAATGGAACAGACCTGCATGAAGCAGTGGCTGGCTGAGATGGTNAGCAGCAAGCTAGGCAGCAGTAGAGTGGTACAGGTGGAGGACACCTGACAGCCCACAATGGAACAGACCTGCATGAAGCAGTGGCTGGCTGAGATGGTCAGCCCCACACTGGTCTTGGTGCCTCCAGTCAGGGTGTCATGGGCCTCTCCCAGCAGGCTCTCCCCCAAGACCCAGGGGATCCAAGGACAGGCAAAGCAGTGACTCCAATTTCTCCTCCCAATCCTTGCTGGGCCCTGGATGGAAACACAAGTGATCAATCACACAGATAAGGAATACCTTCCAAGAGGAAAACAGGTCACATCATGAACAGTATGCTGATGGAAAACAACAAAATAATGACTAAGCATATATACTAAATATGCCATCATGGGTTATAGAAAATATACAAAGCAAGGAACTCAAACATGAAGCTGCAAGGTGATTAGGAAGTCACTAAGCAGTAGAGTTCATGATATGATGTAGGAAGCCTCATTGTAGATGGGATGTACTGACAATAAATTATGTGCATATGAATGCTTAAAATATTTTATGAAGTATTGTGTGTGAATTTCTGTCTTCGATGATGTAATACACATTATATATAGAATAGTACTAAATAACAATAATAATAAAATGATAATTAAATGCTGATTAATAATAAAATGACCATTTCCAATGAAGGCTCCTATTTTTTAGTGATTAGGACATAGTTCACAAGATTTGACTTTTGCAAGTTTATTCAGCACAGGATTGAATGAATGTCCTCAGTTTCAAGCAAACTCATTGCCACTTGTGACTGAAAGCATACTATACTTCCTTAATTCCCTGAATAGCAGTAACATTATGATGAAAATCTCTCAGACAGACCTCAGACTGAAAGTCATAACTCCATGTATAGAGGCATGCCCCTGGTAGATGACATTGCTTGTGGGCATGATTCAAGACCAAGATCTAAATGAGAGTGGGATGTGTGTTGAGCTTCCATGCTGCTCTCATTTGACCAAAGAAGGTACCCAGGCAACATATGGTTTCCAGGCTTTGAAGATAATAATGACCATGGAATATGTTTTGAAGAGATGGGAAGTCAGCATCTTAAGAAAAAAATAATAGAATCATAAATTCCTTAAAGGGTCCTTGTCAAGGTGAAGTCCTGCAGGTGCTTTGTGGTTGCCAATGGATAGTCCTAATTGTGATATACCAGGATACCTTATTATACCTTATACCCCATTGCCCACATTCCTTGTCCCTACACATGCAATTCCACATTCCACATTCCATGCAGGAATTTGCCCAGTGGATTCAGGGAAATCAATTCATAGCTAAGGGCAAGTCAAGAATCAATTCAGGTCAGAAAACATTGACAGCATGTCCAGAAGACCTACATGGAAGTACATCATGGAACATGGAAGTACATCATAGCAAGTCACAAGATTGCATGTAGCTCATATGGAGGAAGAATCAAAATGCCTCAGAAAGGGTGCTCAAATGTCCTATGCAGATGTAGAGGCAACATAGGTCAGGAAGAGTGGTCCATCTCCACAGCTCACTTGGCCCCTCTAAACTCAAGGAGGCTGCAAGCCAGCAGCAGGCACAGTCCACCCAATCCACATCCTGCAAATAATCAATCATCCTCTCTGTGCTCAGTCAGATACAATGCACGCTTCTGGCTGCCAAATGGAACAGCCGAGAGCAGTTTTGGTATTAGTCTAAATAACCCCACACTAATAATGTTGTAAATGTCCTGTTGACTGAGGTCCTCATTAGTCTTTCTTTACAACAACATATTCACTTCAGTCCAGAAGGAAGAAAAAAAAAACATAAACCCACATTCTTGGGTTCATTTGGCTAAAAAAAATATTGAGAGACAACAAACACAACTCTCAAAGAGACTACAGGCATGGGTCTTCACAGAAGAAACCTCTCCACATTAGCCAGGTGGGTTGCTGATGGTGCTGTGAAGGCAAACTTATCACATGATCCTAAAAATAAGGACAGTGCCCATTCCAGACTGCTAAATCAATTTTGTGACTCTATTTGATAAAATACCATGTGGATGATAACATCAGAACAAAAGCAGGTGGAGACAAAGAATAAGCAGGTTGAATGTGATGCCAAATATTGACTACAATACAAATCTAATAGGGTATACTAACATTGATAGTAGTAAATGACAATACAAATGGTACAGAGAGCATAGATAGAGGTAGAGAGGGATAAAGCTTTTTGCACAGAAAATAATCTACTCTCCTGGATGATGGCTTTGCATTGCATATCTAGCAAAGGAATATAAAGAATGACCTTGGTTCCCTGGACCTCTGTGGGGAGGCAGTTTGTCCTTGAGTTTGCCCAGAACAATTTATCAGTATTAGCACTAGTATGCATCATGAGTGTTTTATATTTTTGTTTTCATGATTTCCAGATATGTGAACCAATAAATTGGGCAGAGTCATTTTGCCTTCCTCAAAGGAGAGAGAAAATTTTTGCTGCAATCCTAGTTCCTCTGCTAAGCCCCTTTGACCCATTTTTTTTTTGCATCACACAGATATTCCTTCAACTTTGCCTTTCGATTATGATCATGGTCTAAGTCGTTAGGATGGAAAGTAACCTCCAGTCACGATCCCCGAGTAAAATAGGTACGACGGACAGGTGCCGACCGTGACTGCATTGCCTCTAAGATGGTTGCAGGGACTCAATGCACATGCAACCTTTGTTCCATGCAACGATTCTCATCACCCACCAAGAATGCGATCATTTGTAAATCATCTGGTCCTCGTGTCATTGGTCATAACTTTATCGGGCCAAAAAACTATGATTGCTATATACACGTATCAAATATTCTTTGGCAAGAAAAGATACACTGTTACACATAAAGTTAGGCTTCCAAACAAATACATACTGACTCCTTAAGGATCTCATCAAAGAGAACAGTGCATGTTTCATCATTCCTGGAGGAACAGATCAGGAGTTTCAGCCCTTCCAGAAGGGGGCCAGGCAGGACCTCTCACCCAACTTTTTGGTGATAGTTACAAGGTACAACTTATAAACAATGATCTGCGGGCAGGGAAATCAAGTTCTCTTCATGTGTAGTGCCCCTACATTATTGAGACTACAGCTAATCGCAATCGATCTGATGCTGGCTTCTTGGCTGATTACCTCATCTGAAAAAGGTAAGTACTGATAGACCTGAAAGCAGGTTACAAGAACAGTAAGCACAGGATTCTTGAGGTCAAAGGTCAACCAAAAAAGGCAGGGTCCAGGATGAGTGCCAAGCATGCCAAGCATGAAGAATCATAGCAGAAAGGCTTCCACAAAGGGCATTGAAAGAACTTCATAGGTAAAATACCCCCAGATGAAATCTTCCCGTGACATGGGAAACCCTAAAATGAATTGAGAACGCACTCTCAGACAAAATAGATTTTCAAACCCCCTAGTGATGCTGCACTTCAACTTTAACCACGTGAAACACTGATGATGATGAGGAAAGTGTTCTTTCTTCACTTTAATCAAAATGTTTGCATATACAACTGAAACATGTTAAAATGAAATACTACAAATCTGTGAGAATTGTACAGAAACCTGCTGAAAATCTATGAAAACTTTTCGAATATATTAGACTGTTCAAACAGGAAACATGTTCCTACTCTTAGATGCACTTTTCACTAATAACTGTAACCCACCCAGTTGTTCAGCAATGAATAAAAATGAACTTAATTTGTTTCAATTTTTATAATGTGACTTAATCTGACCAGAATGAATAAACATTTCTTTAATTCAAAATTTTCCTTACATGAAAATTACTTTTTTCAACAGCTTTGAATATTCTCTGGTAAAAAGAAAAAAAATTGAGTTTCCTCTTTCCATGTATGGTGCCCAACTTCCACATGGAATTCCAGATCCCATGTCCACTGGATTGGACTCAGGGTCTCACGAGGCCAAACCTGAAATTCGGCCTTGGGGACAATTCATTAGCTCATTTACCCACCAATGAATCCCAGCTCTCAGGGCTCTCAGAGATAAACAGATCCCTTTTAAACTCCAGGTCTCCAAAACATAGAATACAATATGCTGCAATGGCTTACAACTCCACATGATAAATGCTGAGTTTAATGCCCACACCTTCACATCTCACACTTACATTCATTCTCACCTCCCCAAGATTACGGATAAGTAAATAATAAACAACGCACGACATATTGATGATTTGAATAATTTTTAACAATGACCCGTTACTGGAAGGTCTAGCTTCTCGGCACAATTAATCCGATGTATTGCACGTAACTTTAAACCTCGAATGGTCGTGCGAAGCAACACATAGGCCTCAGTGGCATAGCGAAGAGGGGGCTGGGGGGTCTTCAGCCCCTCCCCAAGTTTGGTCGAAATGCGTTCGCCCCACCCCGACGAGAATCCTTGCTGGGCCCTGGATGGAAACACAAGTGATCAATCACACAGATAAGGAATACCTTCCAAGAGGAAAACAGGTCACATCATGAACAGTATGCTGATGGAAAACAACAAAATAATGACTAAGCATTATATACTAAATATGCCATCATGGGTTATAGAAAATATACAAAGCAAGTGATTAGGAAGTCACTAAGCAGTAGAGTTCATGATATGATGTAGGAAGCCTCATTGTAGATGGGATGTACTGACAATAAATTATGTGCATTGTAATTATGTGCATATGGATGCTTAAAATATTTTGATGAAGTAGTGTGTGTGAATTTCTGTCCTCGATGATGTAATACACATTATATACAGATTAGTGCTAAATAACAATCATAATTAAATGATAATTAAATGCTGATTAATAATAAAATGACCATTTCCAATGAAGGCTCCTTTTTTTTTAGTGATTAGGACATAGCTCACAAGATTTGACTTTTGCAAGTTTATTCAGCACAGGATTGAATGAATGTCCTCACTTTCAAGCAAACTCATTGCCACTTGTGACTGAAAGCATACTATACTTCCTTAATTCCCTGAATAGCAGTAACATTATGATGAAAATCTCTCAGACAGACCTCAGGCTGAAAGTCATAACTCCATGTATAGAGGCATGCCCCAGGTAGATGACATTGCTTGTGGGCATGATTCAAGACCATAATCTAAATGAGAGTGGTATGTGTGTTGAGCTTCCATGCTGCTCTCATTTGAACAAAAAAGGTACCCAGGCAACATATGGTTTCCAGGCTTTGAAGATAATAATGACCATGGAATATGTTTTGAAGAGATGGGAAGTCAGCATCTTAAGAAAAAAATAATAGAATCATAAATTCCTTGAAGGGTCCTTGTCAAGGTGAAGTCCTACAGGTGCTTTGTGGTAGCCAATGGATACTCCTAATTGTGATATACCAGGATACCTTATTATACCTTATACCCCATTGCCCACATTCCTTGTCCCTACACATACAATTCCACATTCCACATTCCATGCAGGAATTTGCCCAGTGGATTCAGGGAAATCAATTCATAGCTAAGGGCAAGTCAATAATCAATTCAGGTCAGAAAACATTGACAGCATGTCCAGAAGACCTACATGGAAGTACATCATAGCAAGTCACAAGATTGCATGTAGCTCATATGGAGGAAGAATCAAAATGCCTCAGAAAGGGTGCTCAAATGTCCTATGCAGATGCAGAGGCAACATAGGTCAGGAAGAGTGGTCCATCTCCACAGCTCACTTGGCCCCTCTAAACTCAAGGAGGCTGCAAGCCAGCAGCAGGCACAGTCCACCCAGTCCACATCCTGCAAATAATCAATCATCCTCTCTGTGCTCAGTCAGATACAATGCATGCTTCTGGCTGCCAAATGGAACAGCCGAGAGCAGTTTTGGTATTAGTCTAAATAGCCCCACACTAATAATGTTGTAAATGTCCTGTTGACTGAGGTCCTCATTAGTCTTTCTTTACAACAACATATTCACTTGAGTCCAGAAGGAAGAAAAAAAAAAACATAAACCCACATTCTTGGCTTCATTTGGCTAAAAAAAATATTGAGAGACGACAAACATGACTCTATCAAATATTCTTCGGCAAGAAAAGATACACTGTTACGCATAAAGTTAGGCTTCCAAACAAATACATACTGACTCCTTAAGGATCTCATCAAAGAGAACAGTGCATGTTTCATCATTCCTGGAGGAACAGATCAGGAGTTTCAGCCCTTCCAGAAGGGGGCCAGGCAGGACCTCTCACCCAACTTTTTGGTGACAGTTACAAGGTACAACTTATAAACAATGATCTGCGGGCAGGGAAATCAAGTTCTCTTCGTGTGTAGTGCCCCTACGTTATTGAGACTACAGCTAATCGCAATCGATCTGATGCTGGCTTCTTGGCTGATTACCTCATCTGAAAAAGGTAAGTACTGATAGACCTGAAAGCAGGTTACAAGAACAGTAAGCACAGAATTCTTGAGGTCAAAGGTCAACCAAAAAAGGCAAAGGGTCCAGAATGAGTGCTAGGCCAAGCCTGAAGAATCATAGCAGAAAGGCTTCTACAAAGGGCATTGAAAGAACTTCATAGGTAAAATACCCCCAGATGAAATCTTCCCATGGCATGGGAAACCCTAAAATGAATTGAGAATGCACTCTCAGACAAAATAGATTTCCAAACCCCCTAGTGATGCTGCACTTCAACTTCAATCACATGAAACACTGATGATGATGAGGAAAGTGTTCTTTCTTCACTTTAATCAAAATGTTTGCATATACAACTGAAACATGACATGTTAAAATGAAATACTACAAATCTGTGAGAATTGTACAGAAACCTGCTGAAAATCCATGAAAACTTTTCGAATATATTAGACTATTCAAACAGGAAACATGTTCCTACTCTTAGATGCACTTTTCACTAATAACTGTAACCCACCCAGTTGTTCAGCAATGAATAAGAATGAACTTAATTTGTTTCAATTTTTATAATGTGACTTAATCTGACCAAAATGAACAAACATTTCTTTAATTCAAAATTTTCCTTACATGAAAATTACTTTTTTCAACAGCTTTGAATATTCTCTGGTAAAAAGAAAAAAAAATTTGAGTTTCCCCTTTTCATGTATGGTGCCCAACTTCCACATGGAACTCCAGATCCCATGTAGACTGGATTGGACTCAGGGTCTCATGAGGCCAAACCTGAAATTCGGCCTTGGGGACAATTGATTAGCTCATTTACCCACCAATGAATCCCAGCTCTCAGGGCTCTCAGAGATAAACAGATCCCTTTTAAACCCCAGGTCTCCAAAACATAGAATACAATATGCTGCAATGGCTTGCAACTCCACATGATAAATGCTCTGAGTTTAATGCCCACACCTTCACATCTCACACTTACATTCATTCTCACCTCCCCATGATTACGGATAAGTAAATAATAATAAACGCACGACATATTGATGATTTGAATAATTTTTAACAATGACCGTTTACTGGAAGGTCTAGCTTCTCGGCACAATTAATCCGATGTATTGCACGTAAACTTTAAACCTCGAATGGTCGTGCGAAGCAACACATAGGCCTCAGTGGCATAGCGAAGAGGGGGCTGGGGGGTCTTCAGCCCCTCCCCAAGTTTGGTCGAAATGCGTTCGCCCCACCCTGACGAGAAAACTTTAAACCTCGAATGGTCGTGCGAAGCAACACATAGGCCTCAGTGGCATAGCGAAGAGGGGGCTGGGGGGTCTTCAGCCCCTCCCCAAGTTTGGTCGAAATGCGTTCGCCCCACCCCGACGAGAAGTTAGACCCCCCGATTAATGAAAACCTGGCTACGCCACTGATAGGCCTCCCATTAGCCTAAACTCGATGCAGATTACGGCAAAGGCGCCTACTTCATAGCAGCTCGGTTAGAAAACCCCTCGGGTCATCGTGGGAAATCCTGGCGGAATGCGATGGGCCGGATCGCGTGCTTTTCCCTCCATTTCCGAGCGACCACGTGCTCTCACAACCGTGGACGCCATTGCCATCACTTCGCACGTGGGAAAACGCGCGGAGTCTCACGGTGACGTCACGTGCACGAGGAGCTACTACACACGCATGTAACTAGATGTCTCTCGTTACGAAGGCGAACGACTTCCGCGGTGAAGGCTTCACGCATCCAACCTCGTGGTCAAAAGGAAGGCGCATGCACAACAGCGATCAGTTCCGCGAGGTCAGGCTACGAGATGTGAGTGAGCCCCCTGCGTGCAGTTTTCCAAAAAAAATTCCGACCCGGCCATAGCAACACGAGTTCCTCGGCGCTCTTTTGGCCAATAGGTATCGTGCATCCCTTTATTTCATATTTTGCTTCTTTTCATCAACAGGCACGGCATCACATATTCCCATTCTTTAATCCTTCCCTTCGCTAAATTCATTTACCGTAAATTCCTTTCTAAGACCACCAACAAGAAGGAAATTGGGCATGCTTCTTGCCTTCTTCACATGGAACAGCTCCAGCAAATTTGAAGCTCCCATCTTCCCGTTGATGTGGCGAACGTTGAATCTCGCTCTTTCCAGATGTCAATTTCATTGCCCTAACAAAAGGACTGAAAAAATTAACTGTCGTTAAAATATCCTTCCGATCCCGTCCCCCAGTGTTGCCGGATATCGTGTCGTAGTTACATCAGATTCTTGAATGCCTCAGTTTTCGTTTTCGGTGCCAGGATCTTCTTTTTTTTGCGAATGAAACATTTTTGTGCTGAGTTCATGAGATGTTCCGAGACTAATTACTTAAGCAATTAATTGGTTAATTAATTCATTAAGGGTGATTAAGCATAGGCCGATCGAAGCAGCGAGATGCGGAGAAATCCTCACCGGACATCCCTGAATAGACAAGATGGCGTCCAGCGTTTCGTTCTTTCCATAGGCATTCTTCTCCTCAGTTCGAGGAATTCCAGATTTTAACATTCCACGTCCGCACTGAGATGGTTCGTGAAAGTCGGAATGGGCTTGCGATCGGGTTAACGTTACATGCTCGCAACGAGATGTCTCGTGGACCATTATAGGCCTAATTGTTGAGGATTGAGTTTCTTTTTAAAGAAAAAAGGTAGGCCTTGACCTGGCATGAAGACAAGCTGTCGCTTAGGCCTAGGTCCAACGTTGGTGAATCCCGTAGAGAAAGGGGAGAGGTTGGAGAATGGGAAACCCGTTGAAAAATAGTATTCTCGTTACTTCATGACACTCATTAGTCGGAGCCTATAAAGCAACGTTTTCCATGCAAATGCGGGTTTCTGGAAAGCAAAGTAAAAATCGTTTGGTCGGAGTTGACCGTCAACGCAGCCTGTCGTTGTCATTCCGGTCATTGCAGGCCAAGGTCGTGTGACGGTCTTGGCGGCCTATATCGTCAGGTACCCGCCCGGAGTAATGAATCCGGAGTCGTGCGGGGTACTGGCGAGGTCCGTCCTCCAGTCCGCGGACCGGATGCCGACACTTGTGGT
>CAJPEV010005940.1:0-12278 GCA_905338385.1 Darwinula stevensoni
CTGCTGTCTGGTACTGTCAATGTTTGACTTTGCGTCCAGCAGTTTATGGTATTCATGGCTTTGTAAGTTGACTGTGTTGCTGTTTTTGGTCTTGGCTTTTTCGGGGTGATGGGTGGTGTGTGGGCTATAGTCCCCAGCGATGGAGGAGCAGTTATTCAATGGTTTTCTGCCCTCTTCTCCTGGGATAGAGGCCGGACATTTCCTGGCTGTTGCCATGGGGTGGCTTTGGCTGGGAGGAACATCGCAGTCTTCTTCTATTCAATCTCTATATATATATAGATCAAGAGATTCTACCTCAGCTCAGTTCTTCTAGTTAGAACATCTAGTTAGAACACTTTGTGCGCTAGATTTCAAAAACTCAGTTAAACTCAACGTGTAAGTTTTATTGGATATTGCGAAGAGTGGTGCTGAGGCCATTGCTTGATATTGTAATCAGAACAAAAATGGTCTCAACACTGTTGGATGCAGCGCGCATGTTGTTGCAGTTCTGTAGTACCTCGGATACGCCAGATACTTATCCGAGATTCCAAAACGCTGGACGATGTGGGTAGGGTACTGGATAGCACTGACGACGAGAATACAGCATGATTTTATTGTCTTTATACACGATTATGCACTTGATTGATACAATATTTCGCCCTGTTGGTGGATTAATTTATTCGATTGTAACATTATTTTACCGTATTTATAAAATGTTTTCCATGTATTTCAATGTTTTCATTTGTATTATATTTACGCTTCTGTTTAGCTTAGTCATTGCCTTTTTTCTATGGCCGTGATATCATTCCGAAATGAGATTGGTTATAAAATTGAAAGAGTCATTATTCGATTCTACGGGTCCGATTCAGTAGCTTTAGACAACTTGCACATGAATGTCGAAAGCGGCCAACTTATATTCTCTATGTTTTTTGTCACTAACGTATCATGGTAACTCCAGTAGGTGTGGCAATTGATATTTTTTCACTACTTGAGATGCTCTATCGCGTGGCACCGGTTTCATTGTAGGACGCGACTTTTCAGAAAAATGCCTATACTTCAACTTCCATTCAACTTCCGAGTGCCCATTACATGTTTATGAATTGGGAAAACAGGTAATGCAATTCGTAAGGGGCCGTTCGCTGGCCATCAAGCGGTTACAAATTTGTTACGCCTCGTCAGTTGTTGAGCAGTTTTCCATCTGCATCTTCGTCTCGCTATTGTCGAATGGTATAGGGGAATTTCTCTGATAGTCATGAGATAGTGTGTCTAGTAATTTCAACTAGTTTTGAGCAGTTAGGAAGCTAGACAGTTGGATCATGCAGGATAAGTTATTGTAATGAAAATGCCATGCACGAGCAAGAGTCCTTGAAGAATGTATGCAATGGAATGGCCCAAATGTGTTTTTATTTGTTTTTCTTAGATTTCCTGCTAATGAAAAAATTGATAACACAATAAGTCACATATACAGGGTGTTCCATAAGTCATTGCGCTATATCAAACTGCAATATTTTCAAAACTGCAACAAGCAGGTCCCTGTTGTTAGTTTTGATGGAAAGAATGTTCTTACGAATTTTGTTCACCATAATGAATCAGACTCGAACGGAACGGAACTAGCCTAAAATGCATATTAGATAGGTGTACAGTAATTATTTAGGAACATTTTTGGTACACTTCTCAGTCTCCTTCGACAAATTCGCTGAACTTCATATTTTCACTCCTTTTCCTGGTCGTGAGAAAAGACTTCGCATTTGACGTTGTAGCAACGAAGGAAAGTCGTAACCATGATTAGTCCCATGAGAGATTTATAAGGGAATTTCGACGATCTTGTTAAATGCCAGCCTCATGTCAAACGTATTGATATAGACAAAGGGGATTTTAAGGCACTTTAAATAGGAGAAATACCTCCATTTTCGACAAAAAATTATTAAAATGACCTGCAATCGTTCAGCTAATGCTACTTATTCTTGTGTCAACTGTTCATGAAATGTAATTATTTGAAATGGTATACTGACCTGCGGGACGCCTTGCATTTAGTGTTGCATATGTATTATTTAGAGTCTTATTGTTCTCCTTGTCGCAGAAATGGATTTTTCACAAGCACTACGACGGCTGAGAAACATATTCAAAGACGAACTGGTCGACGTGGACTACTTCCTGGATAAATTATCGGAGAAGTCCATGATATCGATTGTGGAAGAATTAGAAATCAAAGATAAAAGGAATTACAGGGAGAAGATTGACTGCGTTTTCTTCATTCTGCATAAAAAAAGTCCCGAACCTACCTACGAGAGTGTCCTGATGATTCTGAAAGAAATGCATAGAGACGATATCATCACCAAGCTCCAATATGCAATCGGTAAGCCCTCATCGCAGATACCACGTACTTATTCTGATGGCGATTCCTTCAATATTGTGATGGGCTAAAACAGAAACACAACATCGTGATAGCTGAAATTTTAAAGCGGGAATTAAGAATATTTCTAGTTAGGAACCTGGACTCTTTCTTTTGTCCTGAAGAGTATGAACAATATTTTTTTTTAAAATCGGCATGAAATTCGTTAGAGACAAACTCATGGGGTGGTGGATGATTAACTTCCGGGTTTGCTTCCTCCGTTATGGGGGTCGGCGATGCATATCGCCAAAGTGCACGACCTCTAATGAACTATGCCACCCTAGAGATTATTCAGCAATTGAACATTGGTCGGTGAAGTAGAGTGTGAAGGCGGTGCTGTTCTTTATCCAAACTACGAGCTACGGTAACCGCTTGTGGCCACCATGCGAATATTCAAACGGGAACTGAACTGGTATGATGCCCGTTCTCTGAAGACCATTACAGTCTTTGGGTCAGAAGGTCGGGGCATACTTGACATACCGCCACCTGGGCGCCAATGGTCAATCCCTAAACCGATGGAGGTGGCCAAGGGTGCTCGTAGCTGTCCAGCGCAGTCCTCAAAAATAGGTGAGTCGATTTACCCAGGCTGTCGGATTGGAGCTGACGTATGTCATACGGATCCTTCACGAGCAATTGCAAGTACACCCATACAAACTGCAGATTTTATGTCCCCAGTAATCAAGATTACCGTGCACGTTAGCGACTTTGCCTGGGTATACTATATTAGTATGTTGTTAGAAAATCCGTGAATTACAGAGATGCTCCTTGTGAGTGAAGAGACTCAATTCGAGACCAGCGGCCGTGTGAACCAGCAAAACTGTCGATATTGGGCTACAAAAAATCGGCAATTACTGCATCAGCAGCCACTATGAAGTTAGAGAGACTATTTATGTGGTTCTCTGTTCGCGCATATGGAATGATGGACCTGCATTGTTTCAAGGACAACAATGGCGACAACTTAGGTAGATCACCCTCAAAGCTGCCCGTTATGTACATTCGTTACTGTCGTCCTTGGACTTGAAGATGCATCTACTTGGCCTTCTCCTTGAACGTGGTTCCAGCCGGAGGAGGCGACGGACAGTCAGCATAAGCATGGATATCTTCTGCAGAATTTTTCCTGGGCACTTGATATCCAAATATCAATGGGTCAGCCCACCGTGTCGGACGTGACATCCGGAGTAATATGTTTAGTATATAAAATGTATTCAACGTATGTATTACGCGGTTAACCTAATCTCCTAACTAAGAAGGAGAGGTCGTAGGAAGATGAGAGTGGTCTCACATTAATTGTCACGGTCTGTGGTTTGCTCAAAAAATATATAATGTTAATTGATTAAATAATTTAAAAGTTAATTTTTTCCCTGATGCTACTTCATTAATACTCTCTTCTGGATCGTAATACCCAGGCCCTTGCACCTCAACGACGCCTTTTACGTTGATTACTAATTGAATTTTTCTTACTGTTAATTTAAAATTTCCCATGATGGAAAAATTTCTCATGACTTCCGAAGTGGACCACCCGTCAAATGGTACAAGAGATATATCAATCGCAAGCTCTTGATTAATATATTGCGGTTGTGCATATTTTAGCTGAGAAAGGTAAGAAAAGATGTCGCAATTTTAATGTTAAGAAGTGCGAGTTGTAGGCTGGGCAAGCATGGAGTGGCATGCGTTCGCACGTTCAACATGGGGCTAGCCATGTTGAACGGAGGGGGGAAAACCTCCGTTATTGTTGTAAAAGAAAACATTATGCCCTGTATTTCCCGAAAGAAAAACTCAATTACTTGGATGCTTGACTATTAAACTGTTCCACAGTGCTTTTGAGTTTTCACTGTGAACTCTAACATAAGAGAAGACAGGATAAACACAGATGTATTCGTATCAACATATTAAAATTACACGCTAATACTCTCTAACCTCTCGGCTGAAACTTATATCGCTGTAACCTATTCAAACAGTATTTTCACGCGATGCATTATCTAGGATAGAAATAATATCATCCAAACATTTTCGAAGAAGCAAGAGACTAACCAATATCGAAAAAAATCGAAATCATTACTCCGATGATTTCTTGTGCGCCCAACTTCAAACCTTTTATGTGACCCTTTTTGTCAGAGCGGAAGACGAATCTTGAAATGAACCTTGAAATGAATCTTGAAACCATAATCCGTCCAAAAGGGGACATTTTAAAAGTAGGAATTATTATTTACTCAGCTATCCATCAGGTGCTTCTACGCCAAGATTCAACTCTCCATCGCTCACTGTTTCATTAGATAAAAAAAGTTTCGGGAAAATGTGCTTCTTGCAAAAAAGGTACCCGGAGGGGTTTTACCTAAACATTTCTTTTTTTTACTGAAGGAACGTCGTCGCGAGACAAGAGATCAACTAATCAGGATCAACTTGATGATCACTGAATAATGATGCTCAGATTGATTGGAATCAGTTTTCAATCCATTACATCCTTGCTAATTCATTTTTGGTTTCCAGATGAGTGAGTGCATGTTTGATGCACAAAATGGAGTGGAGCCCTACACTTTGTGGATGGAACACTGAGGTGTTCGCCTCAGTGAAGTTCATGCGGATGATTATTCCTTCTGACTGGATAGTTGAAATTGCTGCATATTCGAATCCCCATATTTCTGACTGTCCACAGCAAGGAATCGAGGAAACTACGGATTTCTTTTCCAAGTCTAAGTGGCTTCACGTTCCTGGTTCCCTTCTCCTTCAAGTAATAAACTGTCTCTCCTTTTTTCACGGAGCAGGAAAAAAATCCCCTGCATATTGCTTTTTTATTTTAAATATAATTAGCAACATTGACAATTCCGTCACTAAATTGGTGCTCCCTTGGCAGACTTTATTTTAAAATTATGCGAGATAGACATTTATAATGTATGTACTTTCGCTATTACCCTATAAGGTACTACCATGGACACTTCAGTTCACTTTCTTTCTATAAAAAAAAATATATGGAATGCGTCACGTTGTTCAACTCTGTTTTCCCAGTCTCAGGAAGAATTTTGTCAAAGGCACACTCAATGCCATGAATCAGAAATGTCACACCCACACTGTACAGAAAGATGGTTTCGTCATGCAATGAGTATTAGGTTATTGACTGTCACTACCCTGGATACATTAATTTTCCCTTTAGCAACTTGCTCATTTTTGACGTATTTCCCCTTGTTTTCTTTTTTCAAAATATGAAATGTATTGATATATATGCGCAGCACAATAAAATCCTCGTTCCAGACGAATTTTCGGCGCACAGGAGATGATGTACGCCTGACTTTCCGAAATAAGACATATTAAAGAGCGTCTAAAAAAAATCGAGATGGAAGTTGTGTTTACAGACATCTATGGGAAAAGTCATTCAGACATGCTTTCAGTCAGATCATCACCGCAATAAAGACCAGTGAAATGACAGGAACTAGGGAACCTGCTGCACATCTTCAGAAATCAGCTCACAATCGGTATTATTGATAAGGCAATTATTGTCAGCGATGTATTCCGATATCAGGGAGCTTCAGACCTTCTGTAATCCCCTTTCATGCGGATTGTCAATAATTTTTGGTACATTCGCCTTTCTTTCTTAATGGAGAGGGAATAGCGCTACGAATCCCATGCAAAAAATCCACACACTTGGACTACCCTAAGTTCACTAAGAGGATTTGGATGAATGCACATGTGGATTAAGAGGATCCAAATGGAGTCCAAATAGGAATGTTCTTATATCCGCATTAGTCCCTACATGGACAAGTCCCCCAGTGGTACAGTCCACAATAAGTCCACATCTGTCATTCTACATGTGGATCACCCATAGAATTTGAATAGTCCCCCGGTGGACTGCTGGAGGATTTTTTGGAAGGGACTTGCAAATTGACGTTGAGGAAGAATTTTCTGGATGCAGAGAATGATGCACGGCAGGTTTTGCCCAAGGGCGGATTCCCTCATTACCTCATATCGGAATTTCAGCGTTTCTCATAATCATTTCGTCATTCGTGAGACATAAAATGAGTGATCGCGGTTGAAATTCTTCAGTAAATTGAGTTTTAGTACATTTGACAGTCTGAGAAATTCTGGTTGAATTCGACTTTGGGCGCCTTCATGCAAACGTATGGCGCATTTCACCCGCCCCGAGACGTCTTCGTTGTGTCCCTGTATTCCATTCAAGGATTCATTCCGTTTCGGAAAAGAATGCAGGAAATACGCTTAAAAACCAAAGATGCAAATATCTGGGTTGACGGTGGAAAAAGACGGCTAACTCCTTTTGTTCAATATGATGAGATGCCTCCAGCGCAGAATATTTTCACGCACTGGAGGCATGTCATGCCGAAATGTAATTCCACATTAATAAATGCCTCATATTTTTTTTGATCTGATTGATTAAAAAATGCTCAAGTCTTACATGCAGGTTTTCAAGCGAAAAAAATGAACCGTCTGAATTCTCAGGAACTGTACACTGGAATCCTCTCTATGGATTTGATATATGGTACTCTATGACTTTGAAAGATGGGGTGGAGGAGAGTCCTGATGCCTCCAACTTGAACGACCCTCCTCCTTTCAGCCTGAGCGCCCGCAGTCCAACTGAAACTCTCACCGAAAATTCAATGGAATGAGAATGCCCTCTGGAGTACTGAGGCTCAGAGCATCTGCAGTCACTCCTAAATCTCGCATCTTGAGTGGTTCAACTCATCGTCCCTACTTGGATCGTGTCGGAAGTTACACACCCGCTCAATGAAAACATTTATTGAACATGAACGCACATGTGAACTACGGTGAGTTGCGCATGACACTGGTCCTCTCAATTAATAATCAATGTCTGCTTTGCAGAGACTAAGAAACATGGATCTCCATGGAGAAAATGAGGAAACTACAGGTATTGCACCTAACCGAAAGGTCAGCTGCTTGGACTCCGATGGTTCGTCCCCTTCAGTTTCACAAACGTCTGCAATGTGGACGGTTCATTTCAAAGCATGTGGATGGGTTAACCGGAAGCCATTTTTGTCCTGTATGAAATTACGTGAATTGCGTCGAGTGAAAAGGGAGAGTAAAGAAGATAGTGCACGACCTTTAAATGTACCATATCAGGCCTGGGAGATTCTTGAACGGTGCGTATCCGCTCACTTGAAATTTGGACTGTGCTTTCCCATGTAATCGTATGTCCATCACATGTGCTTCACATAATCTTCCCGTTCCTGGCAGTTACTGTATTTTCTCCACGTCGCGGGGTCAGTCTTAATAACTAGCAATAATGAAAGTAATGGAAGGAATTTTAACATAAATGAGATCAAAAGAGAAATATACCATAACAAATCCGCAAATATTAAGTTACGTGAATAAAACCATTTTTAGGAATTCTCAGGGAAAGAGTAGTTTTGATCACCGCTATACAGGGTGGGCCAAAAAAACCGCCCCAAATTTGAAGCTTAATAACTTGGGCCATGTTGGGCCAAAATCAATTTTAAAAAGAGAAAAATGAAGCGTGTTCAATTTTCTTTCGAATGATGTATAATTTTGAGGGGGTTTGCTTCAGAGAAATAGCCGCTATTATAGTTTAAAACAAAGTGCAAAAGTATCGGTGAAAATGACTACACTTCCGGCAAAACGATATCTGTTATCGTCCATGAGGTTTCATTAAGAGACATGCCATTTCGGCAATGAAATACCGTTTTCATCGTTCCGAAGGAAGAATTCTCCATTACTGTCCTACGTGAAGGTGAATGTGGAATCGCAAGATCGTCGGCGGAATCTGAAATTCATTTCCGGTCACGTTTCCCGCAAAAATTCGCTATCGACGAGCGGAAATGAAGTTGAAGCATTTGCGAAAGCATACTCCAAATATTCTTAGGTAGAGCGATTCGAAAAATGCAATTTCGTGACGTTTCGGGGGAGATTGTTAGGGAACCTTCTTAGGAGGGGAATGGGAAAGGATTTTCATTTCTGAATCGGTCAGAACGTAAAGGGCTGCGGGATAGGCCAAAAGTTCTACCCAAAATACAGTGAACCGTGAAAAAAGTCTCCCTAATTTCGAAATGTGTCGCTCCGACTTTAACCCCTTAGCGGGCAGCTAATATCGAAATAATACAGCGGTACAGCATCGCACACGTCTGATCGGTCAGGCATGGATGGCGTCACATTCGAGAGGAGGTAAGAAAAAGAACCGCAGATGGCGCACCCATAGGAACAGTATAGGCATGCGTGATGCGATTGGAAGACTTTGGCCCTAATGCTGAAACCTCCTTTAGTTAACGGTCCTTTAAGAATACATGGAATCTTATGGGAATCCTTGTACTCTTACGAGGACCTTTAACTAAAGGAGGTTTCGGCATTTGGGTCTTACTTGTTGGTATCATGGCGGCTCGTCACCATTCACTTCTGTGGGATTTTCCCGATTTTTCAACCCAACTTTCTTCTAAATACTTACACGCAGTAAACAGACCCGACACAGCAGGCGCAATAGGTCCTCGGAGGAACAAATAGGCCCTATTGAATCGTTTCAAGACTTCCTTCTATCATGCATGTGGATCCAATACTTCAGTTTAGGCTAATGGCATTAAGGGCGATTGGGAGTAAGTCTCAGCAGAATGCCGGCGATTCATATGCGAAGTTATTCCTAGAGTTGAAAGCGGGCCTTCGGTGCGCATTGGCGGAGTTACGGAGCAGGTACCGCGGGTCATTGGAGCAGCCATACTAAATACGGCAGCATGCCCTACCGTGACCCGCTAATACCTCTACCATGCACCTCGTCGTCGCCCTTCGTCTCCATTAGCCTATGTTTGCATTTGAATGTTCACTCGAAGTTCGCTTGACTTTATGCCTTAGATCTGCTGTAAAATAGGTCGACCGTGATGATACAAGGGCGACGTAACTTCATCGTCTTCGTAGGCCCACGATCTCAGCATACTCGTAGGCAGGCTTGAGACCCGCTCAAAAAATTGGGACTCACACCCATTAAAGAGGGGGGTGGAGTCATCCATGCCCGATCAATCAGACGTGTGCGGGTGCTGTACCGTTGTATTGCTTCGATATTACACTTTTTCGGATTGAATTGGTACCCCCCTACTGTGGAGAACAGAGAAAACTGAAGCTTTCCAGACGATCCTCAAGATGTCAAGCCTGATGCTCCACATGGTTGTTAGATGGTTCTATTAATACTTCACCTTCCTCCCACAAGGTGTTCTGCCTGTACTTGATGGAAGCACTCCTTGGGGGAGGGGGGGGGAGGGGGGGGGTACCAATTCAATCCGAAAACAGTGTAGCGGACGGGAACCGTGTGGCGGTCCACCACGTGGAAGTGGGGTCCACCGTACATAAAGCCCCTATTAGTTGAAAAAAAAGTAAAATGTTACATTCATTAAGTGTCTTCCATACTTCTTATCTCAGAACGCGTTTATTATGGTCATTCTCTGTTTCCTCCGTTCTGGTCGCGGGGGAAAGGAGAAATCGATCACGTAACTCACAACATAGCTGGGCCATTCCTCAGCATGTTGAAGCTTCAGGCTTTAGACTCGCATCGGATTTTCGTAGTCGAACCGGCTACGTGCTACTTGGATAGTACCCGATCAGGCTCAAATAGAGTCTGTTACAGGATTGCTCTCGTACGGGAGCAGATCTGTGCATGGACGTCACCATTTGGTTCATTCCTTAGGAAATGAACCGTGTAGTGCGCTTCAGCATTTGGGACATATTACAGAAAATTCTCAGGGCTTTCAGTCCTTCTTTGAAGCGCGTAAAAAAACTCATATTTCCCTTCTATTCGCCTGTTTGCGACATATTGCTCCCAAACTTCTCAAGAAAAACAGTAAAACTCTTAGAAAAGGAAATTTCTCATCTCAGAAACCCTTCATCATACGGGTGCGTGCAACGGCAAAAATAGTGAAGCGCACTTTGTAGCAGTGGTCAACACTTCTCGCAAAATCGTTCAAGTCCACTCGAATCGATACTATTAACAGCAATACCTTCGCTCATGAGAGATACGTACCTCCACAATAGCATGCAGGGCGTGAAGCAAAACCTCATTAGTCTTCCCTCTTTATCAAGCGAACCTGTGTAAAAGCCCGTACGGGTGGAAATAAGTCATTATTGCATTTCGTGGATGACTATCTGCTCTTTCTTCGTCGGTTTCACTATTCCTGGAAACAGCCTGCGAAGCAGCGCCACCAGGTTTCGAATGGCACCTTTAGTTTTAATCCGAGACACACCAAAGTAATTTGGAACTCTCAGTAATCAGATGGGAGGCGGGAGGATCGTTCCCTTCTAAAGGGACTTTTGTAACAATATCTAGTGAGTTCCATCGCATAGCATTCTAAAGCGATACAGCATTCGAATTAAAACAGACATGATTTCAATCAATTATAAGGTGATGCGTCTGGTCTTTAGGGAAATCTCAATCGCCTGAGTGCAATTGTTCAGCGAGTTCCGCTTCCTAGCCTTAAAATGCGACCCGTCGTTCTAATTTAAGAACGCCCCGGTAGAATAGGGGAAGATTTTCGGCTTGACCGGGATGCGGATCTGCTCGATAGAACCGATCTGAGAGGCGCATCGGGCGTGAAGCGAGGTTGACATTCTAGTTTCCAGGCGGGTGCGGGTCGTGACGTGTGAGCACACAGCCGGGGAACCGTTCGGTATAATGCAATTCTTCTTCACCGAAATTTGGCCTCATTACATTAAAATGTGACGATTTTTTAAACTTTTGATCCAAGAAGTATCGCCTCCGGTCAGATGCTTTCGATTGACATCTCACTCATGAAAATCCGTTTATCCGTCTAGGGAGAGTATTATGTATATGCCTATGAATGGGAGATGCCCAGGCATCTATTTCACACGACCCATCCCTAAGAAAGAGGTTTTTTCGGCATATAGGGAAATTTTCATGAGTTTCAGATTTCCCAATATATTCGTCTTGCACGGTTTCCCATGCCAAAGGCACGCGAGGCAACCCCGCCGGCTTGCACAAAATGCCCTTCATTCTGAACCGTTCCACCTGAAAAAGCGTTTATGCGCAGATCTGCGAGGATCCCTTCGTCTCCCCTCGGGGCAAATACGTCATGAGAGACCAGGAGTTTTCAAGCTTAGAGGCCTACGCGGGCTGCGAGCCAGCCATATCAGCACAACACCATCCGCGGCGCGGAGCAACAAAGCTCGATCGACGATCGCGTTCCGGGTCTGGTGCGGGCCACGATTCGAATTTGGCTGATCGAGTTTCACAGTCCGCGACACCAACCAGGGTCGGAAAAAACTTCAACAAAAGAGAGGCTGCCAAGCCCTTCTCAGACTTAAAAAAGATGTACTACGACTTTTTTTTTGGTGAGCGCGATTCATCAACATGCTATTTGGTGGTCCTGATTTTCCTCAAAATTGAGCTAGTGCGAAAATGTTTCATAGATGTCGCATAGCGTCTCCCCGCCTCTCAACTTTATGTGCCTCTTGCATTGTCAGAGTCCGTGTGTGGAAGACATTCATATCCTAGGGCTATGGGAGAGCATGGAAACCTTGACACGACGTACGTCGGTAGACTATAGCCCAAGGGCATGGTTCACTTCCCCAAGCTTCCCCTTCCACCTAACTGGGCTCCATTTCTTATTCGTCACGGGGTCGAACCACTGAGCTAAGAAATAGAACTGGAGACGGCACACAATACAATGGATTTTGGGCAAATGGAAGCCATCTTATTTGGGTCTGTGGTGGCTCTTCTCCATTCACTACAATAGGATTTTCATTATTTCCCATCCCAGTTTTCTTGTTGTCGTGATCATGATGGCAGGCAGTCATGGTACTGGAGGCCTAATAATTCTGGGGGAGTATCATAGGGCCAATAACGTCATGTCGGAACTCTTCTTTCATGTGGGCGAGTCTCCTATTTCTCGAGTGGGCCTCCAAGTTCCAGGCCTGCCTCTGCTGAGATTGCTGG
>CAJPEV010005941.1:0-12272 GCA_905338385.1 Darwinula stevensoni
GGGATCCTATAGGATTCTAAAGGATCCTATGGGTTTTTCGTGTTTCAAAAACCTATAGGAAAGTCTATAGGTTTCCTATTGGACATTTCCGTAAGGGACCAAATCTTGTTTGAGATGGTCCAGACTGGTGGAGTTTTGAACAGGCGGGGGACTCGAGGATCAACCACATGGCGTTGTCAAGAGGGTTCAGATCTGGCTACGACGGGGACCACTCCTCCTTGGTCAACAAACCCTGAATATTTCTTCCGACACCAGTCCTGGGTCACATTAACTGTATGAGATGTTGCTCCGTTATGCTGGAATGTCCAAGGCTCGTCCCCGAATCAAACTTGAGCCTCACTAGCACCTGATGACTTCGGGACAGCCTCGTATTCTTGATGGCTGCACAGAGGGGCTATCGCTTCTGGAGCAAGTAGGAGGTAAACCTTAGATCGTTCTTGACTACCCTCATCATCGTCGACCTCGAGACATTCATCTTCGCCATGTTCCTGATGGATATGTTAGGATTGCGCTAAATACGGCACTTGACTTGGTTGACAAATATCTTCGTTCTCGTCGTTTTCCAGCTGCCTCCAGATCGTTTGGCGGTAGAGCCTGTCTCAAGGTATCGATCCTATGTCCTTTTCGTGAAGGCTCAGCTCAAGTTTAGCTTAATGCCAGCCGTTTCAATTTCCGGTCTTGTTAGACCCTGTTGATACAGTTCTACGACGAACGACCGCCTGGCTTCCAACATCATTTTCTCCGCTTGTGTTCAATCGATATATTCAAATTCGGGTTTGGATTGGACAGCAGAAACGTACGATTCCAAGGAATAACATGTGCACTACATGAGTCAAATAGTTGGTGTAGGAGGGGCTTTTGGAATTTCCTTTCACTTGGCCTGGCCCAACGTGTAAAAGCTCGGATCTTTATTTTAGCATATATTTTTTAATTCCCAGGTGAACCTGATGGAGAAGACGATTAAGATCATTGGTGAGCTATTGATGACTGTCGGAAGACTCATCGCTCTGGCCCTCTACGCGTCCTTCTCCTACGACTTGTTCCTTCTCATACTTGCAATTCGCATGTTTGTTGTAAGTGAGATGGAACGAGTAGACGTGCTCACGTCGCCTCCATTCACTTTTTCAAGTTGTTTATCTAGCTTGGGATATGTATTTCGATTTTTGTCTGATGAGTTGCTATTCTTGATTTTACGTACACGAGATTACCAATTTACGAGTTAATTAGCCGATGAGAATTCGTACTTCAGTATTAGCTTCTTTACAATCAACTTGCTGATTGTTTTAAAATAAGAAAATGAAAAAAGTAAACCACTGGTGTTTTCAGGTTTTGTAGTCTGCTCTCCTCTTACTCAGACTTTATGGTAAATGAATTCTTGGTCCGACTTGGATTTCAATAGACAAAAATTTACAAAAAAGATCACGTTGCCTGAAAGTCATTATGACCAATTTGAATGCATGGAGTCTCTCACTTTCTATCGTTATTGAAGCTGGAATTTAGGTTTTTCTGACAGTGTTAAGGTGTGGTGTTTAGGTGTTTTATGTGGGTTCTCATGGGAAATGGGACAAGGAAATGAAAAAAAAAATTTACTACATCGGGCAGTGGGCTTCAATGGGACATGGCCACAACGTTTTTGCCATTTAATAATTTATTCATGAGCCAGGTTGGAAAAACCCAGCACCCAAGCGTCTATGATTTTAAATGGATTGCAAAACAAGTTGTTAGGAAATGAAATTTTTGAAGCATCTAGTAACTGTCGGTTCCCTCTCGAATTCGGGTATTGTCGCAAAGTTGCTAGTTGCAGTACTCCCGTCAACATTTATGAAAACCTGAAGAATACTTCTCTTATTCTTACTGGTGGCAGTTAAAACCTGCTGCAAACCGGAGGAAACGAATCGCTCTGTCGTCGCGCAAGAAGTCACCATGATCTTCAAAGATCACCAGTCATGCGAAAATCCTACAGGTCTCACTTAACCTGAGATTACCCTTGGTTCACATTCACATGATCGGGTGATCATGTGAATGAACCATCATGCCAATAAAGGCGAAGAAAAAGAATTTAATGAAACCGCATAATCGAAACGACAACGCAAGATGTATCGCGCTAATGTCGTATCCCAAAGCAAGTTTCACCAATCATTCCACGTGGCGTCACAGTACGTCAATGGAGCATGGTACCCATGAAGCAAGAAAAATATACGAGGGTCACTCAAAAAGGTTTGCCCCACAATTTTTTTCTCAACAAATACTTATCGGAAAAAGCTGGAAATTGGTATAAGTATTCTTACATATCTTGTTAACACATGCTATTTTTCTACATAATTTCCGTCCTTATCTATAGCTTTACGCCATCTAGAAACAAGAGCTAGTATTCCTTGTCGGTAGAAATTCTCTCCGGTCTCTCGGAACGACTTTTTCACTTCAGCAACAACTTCGTCATCATCCTTAAACTTTCTTCCACGAATGGCACCCTTCAGTGAACCAAAAAGTTGAAAGTCCAAAGGAGCGAGATCCGGACTGTATGGTAAATGGGGCAACGCAGTCCAGCCCAGTTTTGTGCTTGCTTCCCTTGTTTGCAAACTGGTGGACTGGTCGGACTGGTTTCTGGTCGAACATGGGACAAACCTTAAATTCTGAGGCAAACATTGCTACCCTGAAGAAACTCAAGAGCCGGTTACAGCGAGTCCAACCAGAAAAAAGGCATGGATGATGCACGACGACGGAAGACCGCACACCAGTTTGCAAACAAGGGAAGAAAGCATAAAACTGGGCTAGACTGCATTGCCCCATTCAGTCCGGATCTTGCTCCTTTGGACTTTCAACTTTTTGGTTCACTGAAAGGTGCCATTCGTGGAAGAAAGTTTAAGGATGATGACGAAGTTGTTGCTGAAGTGAAAAAGTGGCTCCGAGAGACCGGAGAGAATTTCTACCGACAAGGAATACTAGCTCTTGTTTCTAGATGACGTAAAGATATAGATAAGGACTGAGATTATGTAGAAAAATAGTGTGTGTTAACAAGATGTGTAAGAATACTTATACCAATTTCCAGTTTTTTCCGATAAGTATTTGTTGAGAAAAAAATTGTGGGGCAAAACTTTTTGAGTGACCCTCATGGTAATATCTCCTATTCTACTTTGTGCTATAGTTCGAAAGCGGTACACTACGCCAAGGGGACTTTTCAATCTCATAGCACGAGTGTTTCTACTACACTCTGCTATACAACTTTCTGGTGTTGGCACACAGATGCCAGACGGAAAGCAGGGGAAATGAAACATCAAAATTTGGGCGGTTCCCAGTCTCAGAAACATCTGATGGCTAGCGGCGCGCATCGGCTCCGACGAATGTAGGGAACAAGCTGCAAACAGCACAGCGATGATCCGCAAATCACCTTTTTTCATCTCCCATATTGTATACTCTGACTTTCTTTGCTAGAAGCTTAAAATCCCGAATCCTGGCAGGAGGCAGTGCGGTGAGCTATGCCACCGTTCCCTGACGAGTCCCCCGTCTTATCCATCGAGAAGATGACCAGACGAGGACAAAACTCACATTTTTCGTGAAAGTTGCCCCCTCCCCCCTTCGTTCGTGAGGCCAAGCTTAAAATTTCGTTTCGGAAAGTTCATCTTTGGATGATGAGGAAGACTCATGTTAAGAAACTCCAGTCAATGTCTCGAAGCGTTTGGCCTCTGGGTGAACTGTCACGCACAAACATTTGTTGTTCGGTCAAGCTGGCGGCAAGGATCGTGTTCACTAAACGTTCAACCGGATTACTTGACGTTTGTAAAGGTTTCAATAATAATGTTTGCTGCTCTATGTTATTTTTGTATTTCTCAGTATGCAGTTATCATTAATACGTATTTTTATGTTATGCTCGTGGTAATTATATTCTCACCAATCGATACTCTGTTGCTACAATCATCATTTTGAAAGGTTACCGCCATTACTTTCTTAGGAGATGACACAGCTGATGCATCAGTTCCCACACTACGACTTCCCATTGGTCCTCTTCATGGTCATCCTCAGCTTTATTTTGTTTTTGTTCCCCCTCAACACCCAAGTGGGAGTCCCGATCACAGAAGCCAACGACATTGCCTCCCGCAAATTATTCCGCGAGTGTTATTTACTGGAGCTTCAAGCTGTTTTCATCGGCTTATTCTTCGGCTACTCCTCCTCCCACTGGTACCACCAGCTGGGGTTCTGGGTGGCGGTCGCCTGCCTCACCATCGAGTTCATGCTTCTATTGACACGTTTGATCATCGTTCTGTACAAGTGGAATCGCCGGGTCCAAAATCACCAGTAAATACCATGGATATGACAAAGTAAGATAAATGCGACGCGGATGAACCACTATTTTCTTTTTTCATTGTTTTTGAAAACCTCAGATATTCATGCTGATTTTGGGTGATTTTTATTTCGATCGAATTCGATCGAATTCGGCACTTTTGTATTGTTTTATTACCAAGATCTTCATAATTATTTTCGAATGGCTCGCTTCAATCTGCATTGATATTTGAAGCACTGGGAACAAATTAATCTTCCATTAAGAACATGTACCTCTACCAAGTCCAGGCAAATAAATGGACTAGTCAAACCCAGAGATGCAGTTCCACTATCAACAGTAGTAAGGAATCATTACGCTTTGAGCTTTTGAAATAGCCACACTCACTTAAATTCACTTGGCCATGAGGTGATGCAGTTTTTGAATCATAGAAAGATTTCCTTGGAGATCTTCGGCGTCCGTTTCTTTTTTGCATCACCCGAGAGAAAAATAATTTTCCCAGCTTCATTATCTCCTGTGCTCTCTTCAGCTCCTAACGAAGGATTTTTACCTCTAGGCAATGAGCATTCGTGGTCATCCGGTACTATGATTTCATGTCATTGTTTCCATTCTCAAGAACTGAGGAGACCTGCTGGTCCTCCATTGGTTGAAACGAATCGGCAGACCGTCAAATGGGCAAAAATTTACGTTAGACGCAAAAAGTGAACGTAGGAGGTTGCATTTGATCTAAGGCTAAGATTCTGTTGGAACGGTATCTTTTTTCAAACGCCATATAGCGTTTCGATCGTGATAGGAATATAAGGGGAAGGGATGCGAGCACGCTAAAGCATATCTAGGGATAGATTTTCTTCCAAGCGACTGAACTCAATGGCTCGCTGTCCACAGCCATCAGCGCGCGGCTGCGCAAAATCCACACGGAGAGTGTATTCTCTCCCTCATCCTCCTTCCTCTTCACGCTCCACCTTCTATTACGACTTGTCTGGCTCTTGACCTGTCTTGTTGTCTCGACTCAGGAATGGGACTCTCATCTTTGGTTTTCGAGATCCTATCCCCATCGTAATGTTTTGCAGGCTTTCTCATATTGGGCTGGTCGCGTTCACGCTTTCGCGTTTGGTTCTTTCAAATGCTAAGTATTCGTGATAAAACGAGTCAGCCACGATTGTCAGGCAAAAATTTTCGAAGTTCCGCAATGTACTATATTCGTATTGCTATAAAAGTAACTTTTTTTAATTTCTTGGAATCCTCATAATCCGAGAAATCGGTAAGTTCATGTAAAAAACTACGATGCAGAGAAATTTTTTCGCGAGTTAGAGACGATGGAAGCCTATTAAGAAAAATTATTATATACTTCGAAATAACAACTTTTCATATTAACAGGAGAACAGTTCAACAGACTTAGGTTTGACGATTTCCATGACATATACACGCAAAATCAAATTAATGCATTTAGGTCGTGAAAAATGTTGTCCTCCATGTGATGCGTTTTTATCGCATCCAATATTTGATGCGATAAAGACGCATCACATGGAGGACAGAATTTTTTGCGAGAAAAATGCACCAAACTGAGGCACTGAATTTTCTGTGTGAAAACTTAGCATGAAACCAAGTGGGAGAGGGCAGAAGAGGAAAGGCAGTTCGTTGAGATATTGAAAAGGAACAAATATTTATGGGCAGTAAAAAGTAGCGAAAAATACTGAAACCAAGGAACAAGAAGAGAAATAAATCATGAAATGGTTAAACATAAATGGGCACGTGGGAATTGAAAAACATGATTGAAAAACATGGAAGTTCAAGGGATTCGAAACTCTAGGAAAAGGTAAAGGAAGTAGAAAAATAAAAATTTCACGCTACGGTAAGTTCATCATCAGAGATCTCCTAGATTGTTTCGAGGACACGCACATGGGAAAACTAGAAGAAAACGCTGGATTGGCCCTTCTTTTCTCATCCACATCTAGCAGAACAGTCTGTCGCTTTCCTGCCTTGAGGGACCTGTGAGCTAGAGTTGTGCGTGGTGTGTTACGGGCTATGGGAGACGAAATGGCTGTTGAGATGTAGAGAAGGGGCGAAGTTCCGAGATGTAAGTGTTTAAGTGTATTCCACAGTCTCATGGCTTACGTTCGCAATAGGCGATTGTCGCAATGCAATTGAGCCCCACTAGATGGCGCTCGGCGATGAGACTAATAACTGGTACTGGTCCCGTGAGTCTAGGTGTCCAGGACCTGGTCGCAAGCGGTGAAGGGACCGCAGATAAGCACCTCCAAGAGGCAGGCGTCAGCATCCAGAATCGATTTAATGAAATCTATGCATTATAATAAAATCTATAATGGTCCGTGGCATGTTTAGCCACCAAAAATTAAACACCACATTTAAACTACCCGTCGTTTTCACTCGGCGTCAATTCCCCGCCTCTCTCTGCTCGGCATGCTCATTACGGTCCTCCGTAACCTAAACCCACTATTAGCGTTTGCGAATGGCAATTGTAGTGGCCTTGCATCCCCATGTCATACACGTCGAGATCTTCACCGGGACGAGCGTAGGTTCCAGTGTTCTCATGCTCCGCATGCCCTTGGTACGTCTGATACGTAGCTGCCTTTCGTCTTCACATGGAGTCAGTCCCATTGCCTTTGCCGTGACGATTAACGAAGCGAAGAGGGGAGACCATCGCGAAAGTACGTGTTTTTTCCAAGTCCTGTCTTCTCACGTGACCATAATGACATGAACATGACTCTCTCCTACACGTGACACGACCACATACGTGGTAATGTCACGTGTAAGAGAGAGGCGAGGCTTAGCATTCATAGTCATCAATAACCAGCGGACTGACGACCCAAGAGGTGAAGGCGTCAACACCGACAACGTATCGTTCTAGGACACTAACTGAACCTCACTGAGTAAGTTTGTTGTTTGAGAAATAGGTGATTTTGCCTTTCGATACCTTCATTTCTACGCATCGATAGCAATAATCATTGCTTGTAAGTTATTCCATGCTTTTACACGAACTATTAGACCCCAACGAGCCCCAAAAAACGAGCAAAAGTCGGCAACAAGTAGCCCGCAGGCGAAATCCGGCCAGCCTAAACCCTCCCTCTGGCTCGCGAAGGCTCAGCCATCGGAAAAAACTGTCTGACAGAGGACGTTCAGCTGTACGTTTCGCATCAGACGTTCATTAAAACTTTCATTTTGATGACACTTGATAAATGTTGACCTGCGAACGTGTAGCACTCTGCCATCCAGCACCCCGTGGAACTCAATTTCCGACCACTTCTTTAAGGTCACTGCCAAGATGCAAATCCGAGTAAGTGAGGGAATGGGCTTCTTGTACCTTTCTCGGGCTTTTCCGTCGAGGGAGCAAGATGAACTTAGCGAAGGTGGAAAAGTGAATGGCTTACGAGGACAAAAGACAGTGCATGAACCTCGTTCCAGACTCACATCATGCGTCAAGAGCTCAGACGTTCAGGGGTTGGTTCTATTTTCAACATTCTCGAGATAGGATCTCAGGATCGGGTGTATTGGGGGCAGGGTATGTCATGGGGGGGGGGGGGTTGGTGGTGCTCGTGATGTCAGCCGAAGAGTTCGATGTGGTCCTTCACGTCCAAACGCAAAATTTGGCGCTGAACTCATCATTGCCGGAAATGAGAGCGTGTTCACGTTTCTCAAATAGAAAGGAGTAAACGAAGATCTGAGGAGGGGGAATTGCAGTCGTCGCACAAGGTCTTCAAGCGCGTGAATCCAATTTCTAATGAGGGTGTTCACTTCTTCAAGTTCGAACATTTGGGATTGCAATGGGGATGAAATCCTTTCGATTTGGGAGAATCTTATCGAGAGTCATCCGGGAGGCAGGCTAGAGACGTGTTGAATCCAACGGGATTCAGATCCCACGGTCCCGAGAAGTAGGAGGTCCTCGCGGTGTTCTTTCGAGCTCACTTTTTTCTGTAACGGCAATGTTGAATGACAATCTATCCTGCAGTGATGATCGTAGCTTCTGCTGATGCGGCTAGACTTAACCATTCCCGCACATTTACTCCATTTAAATTCTTACCTGCTTAATCGGAGTTCTCGTGATGATGGGCAGAGATTCAACATATCAACCTTCTCCATTGTTTTCGTAACAAGTGACTATTTTCCGATTGGATCTCTTTGGAATTCCTAACTGGTTCTTATTGGGTTCTAAAGCCACGATGGAGAAAATGAATAGGTTATATTATCAGATGCGTACATCGAGGCTTCCATGGCTCAGTGGTTAGAGCATTGATCTTGTAAACCAAGGGTCGTGAGTTCGATTCTCACTGGAGGCTCTTCATCTTTTCCTGCCTTTTCTTGGGGGTTCCGAGATAATCATTCTCAAATCGCAAGCTTCCTTCTGACTCTCCTTTTTTCGCTGCAGGTGCTATGCCAGATCAAGAAATACTTGACTAAAATGAAGCAATTCCGATTTTTACATGAATTTTCATCGCGGTGTAGCTGACAAAACCTCAAACAGGTAACTTTATATACCGGGTGGCCCAGAAAAGTCCAGAATTTTATACCTTTGCATACGGTGTACCATATGAGTTATTGACAGGAAATTTACAGCCTGTTGCATGCAATGTTTCTAGGTAATGTAACAAAAATTTCGTTGAAATAGGTTGTAAACTACGCCAAGCACACTGACACACTTGCTCATTTGACGACTTTTACGGCGTGCTGCCTCGGCAGGCGATCCGAGGGCACATCCATGGAGGACCCATCAAAGCAGTTCTTTCCTTGAGTTAAGGCGCGTTCCATTGCACACTCGCTCTTTTGACATCGCGAGGAAGAAAAATTGTTACTGACGTAGTTTACAACCAATTTCAATGAAATTTTTGGCACATTACCTAGAAACATTGCATGCAACAGGCTGTAAATTTCCTGTCAATAACTCATATGGTACACCGTCTGCAGGCGTGTGAAGTTCGGGACATTTTTGGACCACCCGGTATACGTACCTTGTATGTACAGGATGTACACGCATATGAAGGAGTGTAACTTACCAGAACAAGCGATTGGTCTTTTATCTCGCAACATGAGGATATTTGGACTCAAAGTTGCATTAATTTCACTTTTTCTGTCTCTACTATGAGGTTGAAGTCTCTTTCAAGCTCCACGGACGTATAGTGCCAATTTTTCACCTATTAAAGAGCTAGTTTTGAAGCTGTGCACGCCTTCGTGCTATGAACGGTTCCTACGATGGAAATTAAGACGTCCATGGGTTTTTCTGAAGGCGACCCATTTCTTTACGGGGTTTTTAGATTGCAATGGCTGAGAATTTTTAACGCGAAATCCGCGATGTCCGGTGGCACTGCTTGGCTGAGTTCATATCGAATGACTCCCAATTAGCACGGATGTAGTGGGTCGGAGGTCCAAGTACTACACTGGCGGATTCCTGGCAGAGGCCACAATGTGACGGGTGGAGAACCGGATCAACTAGTGGGCCACCTTCTAAAGGATATTCCTCGTAATGAATGTGTGAGGTCCGTCCCAGCCCAGAAGAAAGTAGGAAAGTGGTAGCAAACAGTCACATGGAGCATATTGCCCTTCTGGTTCGGGTGACGAGCCACCAACTCTCCTCCCACAACCTAGCTTGCGGTACCGCCCCTTATAAAATGCACGGGGTAATCCAGATGCTTCATAGAAAGCCTCGACTAGATGGCACTCGTGTTCCACTGCGGTCCGGAAATGCAATTAAAGATCCGCCCAGATCAATTTGCAAAAGTATTTAATTTCTCGTCATTCTTTCTATTATACGATTTGCGTATAGCTAGTTGGAGGAAGTGCAAAAAAGGTTCATGATGTCAGATTATGGAAAACATCAAATGTCAAGGTTTTGTATGGTAAGAGAAATATTGTATGAGGAGATCTCGTTCCAGAAAGATTAAAATCTACTACAGGAGTTAACTGTAAATTTGTTCGCTCACTCTTTGAGCAGCTGTCATTACTCATACATTGAACGCTTTGATCTCTAGGTGGCGAAGTCTTGATCCTTCTTTCACATTGACCGTAAGGACGGGCCTTGCAATGCCTAGCTCGCTGTAAAACAGTTCTCAAGCGTAAGGTCCGTTATTAACATGCAAGTCGGGTATGTCTTTAGGTTGAAGTTGGGCCGGTAGGGGAAAGTGGAACTTGCAGTAGGTGTCCTGCACTCCGGTATGGAAGATGAACCATCAGCTCTATTTACATTTTGTAGCTAGAGGTTTACTACATTTATGCCTTTCCCATCCCAGGTCTTTTTTTATTCTCCATTCGCGAAACCGGGAGGAGGGGCTCTTGTCATGCATAGGTCAATGTTAATCATTTCTTATGACAGCTACATAAATAACATGCAAGTCGGATATGTCTTCATTTGCAGTCGGACCGGTAACAGCAAATGGGACCTGCAGCAACTGTCCTGCACCTTACTATAGAAGGTGGACCACCAGCTCTCTTCCCATTATGTTGCTGGAGTTTCGGAATCTACTTGCCACTGTGTAGTACGAATGCCGTGATACAATTAATCTGCCTTAGCTTCAGACTCAATCTTTTTCTCGCATATATATTGTTTTGAACCACGAATACTCGCCCACCTCACTCCCTATGCTTGAAAGGCTCTACGCGAGAAAGAATATATAATAAAAAAATAAAAGCTTTCATTCTATCCACGTTGGGAATTCAGCTGAAAATGCAAGACTGTTTCTGGAGGCATTCATTGAAGAGGTTAACCCTTAAACTACCAAGCGTCGAGGTTTTGCGTGTTATATCATAGGCTCTGGGTCAAATTTGACCCAGCTAGGTCGTTTAAGGGTTAAGAAATAAAGGATTGATCCATTTGGGGAAAAATCATTAAAAGGCCCCAACTACACTCATGAAGGAAGGTAGATGTCAAAAGTCTCCCTGAAGTGCAACATATTGGGTCCCATGCAAGCCACGGTATGAAATGAGTTGCAGCTTCGCTGGATGTCATTAGTATGAGTCACGAAAATGTAGTATTATGTGAGAGGGGGAAGCAGTCATTTGTTAAATTGCTAGAGTTTGCATGGCGTAGGGATTAGAGTTTCTTGAACTAAGATGTTAATGACTGGAAAACCAGATGGATGCAATTGGTATTTGTGGTATTCGGGACTGCGGAAAAGTAAAATTTCATTCGTGTTACGTTTTGATGAAGCATTTATTTCATTCTCACTTCATAGTTTACTATGTAACTGTAGCTGTGACAAGAGTCAAAGACATAGCAAGTGAGCTTACATTTCAAAAGAAAGAACTGATACGCGTATTGAACATATTAGTCACCCTCGAACACGTCCATTCCCACTTCCAAATAGTAAAGATCATAATGTGTAATTTAAATGAACGTCACATGCCGTGACCAGCACATGTTCCAGGTCAAGAATCATTCTTTCATCGTATTTCTAAAATCCTTATTTGAATCCAAATTTGCCACCTGAGGAATATATTAATCATCGCTTCAGGCTCATGCTTATATTGTTTTAATACCTGACTCAATAGTGTCCTACTTCAGGTGGAAAGGAATAAACCGTGAAATCGTTTGTAAACTAGCATTGAGCGTGGCATTCAGGACCTTGTACCTTTGTACGACCTTTATACAAAAGACAATTTGAAAATCATATTGCTAAATTACTGGCGGAACCCTCATAGGTATGACTAGTACGGTTATGGCATCTTAAAACTAACCGGATTTATTTTAATGATGTACATAAAACTCATTATTTTCCTTTTTCTCTTCGAAGATTGAAAGGAACAGTCATTCAAAATAAATTGATCCAATCATACATGAAACGTTAATATGAGATCTCCTTTGATTATACTAATTATCACCTCCCACTATCATTGAATATCATAATACCGACAATTTTTTTCTTTTTTCATCTGGACGTGATCACTGATCATCTTATCGTGACGTTGATCACTACTTACACTTTGCATATTTTCTATTATCTACTTCTTGCCACCGATGCCAAGGGTATTCTTTATACCTTTAGCCAGG
>CAJPEV010005942.1:0-12264 GCA_905338385.1 Darwinula stevensoni
ATTCCTATAGGATTCCTATATATTCCTAAAGGAATATATAGGAATCCTATAAGACATTTTCGTAAGGGTACGGTAGTCTCGAATCAGTTATATATTCAATAGATTGTACGGAGATGGCGCCCGTGCATTCTCAAAACGCAGATCTACCACAGCAGGATGAAATAGCTACATTTTAAAATGTTAAATTGATTGCAACATGTAATCAAGGGCTTTCGAATGATATATAACGGGGAAATTTGGGTCCCAAATGATGTGAAAGGTCATGTGGGTTATGTGAAAGGTCGACTCTAAAAAATAAATCAAGAATGAGTCGCGCATCCACATTAAAATTACAAAAGGAATAAGCTATCGTCGTTGCAAATCGGTTGTGAAACCTGAGAGCAATTCACCATACGACATCCGGTCATACATATATCTGCAGGTCGTTATGTATGGAGACTTCCGCACTCGGACCCCACGCATCCGTGAGGGCCGCTTCAATGACGAGGAATGACAATTTTTTCCAATAGATTTTCCCCTCATCATATCAGAACTCGCTGAACGAGTCTCTGACTCGACCCTACGACTGGCAAAATTTGGGGATAATCATTGGAAAAAAAAACAATAACCTCTTCATGAACGTAACATTTTTCTTCATTTAAGCTAGTTGTTTTTGTCACATGCTCTCCCTCTTCCTCTAAGATGAACTCTCTCTTAGCGGCATTATCTTCCATCCTAACCAGGACGTTTCTGTTGCCTGGATGAGGCGCGCAAATTCTAACCATTTTCCAGAAACTATGAGAGAAATGAAGCTTGGTAGTTTAATGATGTGCTAATGACTTGAGAAAAAATCAGAATTTAGAGCAATTACACCCCGAGGCACATTTGTTCAAGAGGTCTTTCCCATGATAATGCTTCGCTTCGCCGAATCGTGCAGCTCAAGAAAGCTGTAAAACGGAACAGAAGTGCATGTTATTGTACAGGGTGGGCGAAAAGTCGCGTTATCCCAGAATTGCCCTATGACTAACGCCTTCACGGCTTCAGTCAGTGTAACACAGCTGGTGAGGCTGTATTGTCGCAAGCATGGCGCACACGAACTCTTATTCAACCGAAGAAAGAATGGTTGCTAGTGTTTGGGTTCGCGAAAGGCCTGTCACATGTCAAAGCATGCGTGATATGAGGGCAGCATTTACGGAACGGTTTGAGAAGGAACTTTCATCAAAATGACATTGTGGGAAAAACTTGCGTTTAAAAAAGGAAGTGTGAAGGATAGGAAACTCTGTGGGTGAATCTGCGTAAGTACGCACATGGACCTATGAAACGGCGTAAGTTAAGGGTAAACCGACTTTTCGTCCACCTTGTAAATTATTCATTTTTTTAAACATTCAACTTTTTGGGACCATCCTTCTTGCACCATACTTTTTGGCAGGTGTATTTATCCTGTTTTCTCGTTCCGCCGGAGTGGAACGAGCAAACATCGAAATGCGAAATATGCAAACGTAGCTCGAGATTAAATTTTGAGGTGTTGATCCTATGAGTAATCCTAACATCTTTCGCCTGAGGAAGACGAATTTTTATAGTTGCATTATGAAAGCGTTTGATGAAGGAAATATTCGAAAGACACCTTTTGGGGGGAAGCTACCGAAGAAACATCCACATCATTGAACCTAGGAACATATAATATTGAATCAACATGAATTCAATGTTGATCCATCAATGTTGATGATGACTACAATGTGCTACTAGGAACGTAACTTCATACCATAATGAGAAGTACTCAGAATCTAAGGAGTTTCATGGCGTGGTACTTGTGGAGGTAGAAAATAGATATTCCTCTGAGAATATTTTCCTCTATGGATGAGCTACAAAGACGTAAGCATCTCGAGTGTTCTGAAAGGTGAACAAACTCGCTAGTAAAGGAGAAGGTAGAAATGTTAATTGAAAATCCTGGGATATTCCTAATTTATTTTGTTCTTTTTTTAATTTTAAGAAACTTTTTTTTAAAGTAAATGTTCTGCCATTGGCAATTTAATCATGTATTCATCCTCGTGGAATTCGTAAGAGTCCCCTTCATCCTTATTTTTCCATGACCACTCCATGTCCCCATTGTTGATAAGAAAATGAGGAATTCTGTCTCATTTCCTCTCCTCAGAATTTCATTGGATGAAGAGATGCTTCCGGTGAAATTCCGCTGCCTTGCATGGAGGGCATGGAGATAGTTCGTAAGAGGTCCGGATTCAACTCGAGAAAGTGGCTCCACTGCCTAAGTGTGATACCACCATCCTGGTTGGAATGTAGCATCATGTAGACTTGGATTTTCTCATATCTGGCGACCTTTGCAAAACGTCCAACTGTCAGATGGATTTGGAACTAGGAGAGTTTCCAGCTGTTGGAATAGTGTCCATCTGTTTAAAAATCCACCCCGGGTAGAACATCCAACTGTTTCCAAATCCGGCTGTTATCCACTTGGTCGTTCAGCTCAGCCAGGGCGGATGTTTTGTAACGGCACCGTCACCGCGAATTTTTTCCACCGCGATTTTCCCGCCTGGAAAATCACAACCTCAGACACCGAGCCAGACTCGAACACGACAGCACTGTGGGATTCACTTGGGGAAGGACAATTCATAATTTGACAGAGATTACGGGAATCCTGGAACTGTGAGTGGAAAAAAAGAGACAAGTCCCTCCACACCAAGTCAGTCACGAGAGAAATTTACCGCATTAATGAACAGCGTGCTTTGTACTTGTTCCTGCTTTTTTTTGTCAGGAACAGTTGGGACGTAAGGTCGGAACACCACTATGGTATTTGCCTCTTCCTCTTTTCACATTCCGAATTCTTCCAGAGTAACAGCATATTCTATGGAGCATGTTACGCTCAATTAATCACTCCAGCCTGAGTTTTCCGACGATGACTGCTTAATTATTGAAGATCGACCAATCACATGTGCAAGGCTTTCAATGGCACGATATTTTCAATCGAAGTGCCCTCAGTCCATCACGGAGATGACAGAATCGCGGCTCCTGGCTTTTGGATCCACTTCACTCAAAGCTGGTCATGTCTTAATTTTTATAACATTAGAAACAACTACATCAGGTACTGTTAATAACATTTTTTGAGTTTATCTTGTAGCTTGCTTATAAAACTACATGCTATTCATTTTTTGTCCATAAACTAGACAACGCTTGACTTCCGAGTAGCGGTTGAGGGGTTCGCTCTGGGACACCATGTTCAGTTGGAATGAAAATTTTTTTTTCGCGAGCGAGAACGTGGTGGACAAATGTGCACTACGATCCTGACGACGATCCCTTATCGTAAAATAAACCGAAAAAAATGAGGAACCGACCTGCATCCCCTTCGATGGTATAGAAGGCCCTAAAAGGCTTGGTATCTTTCAAAGTCATCATATCAACCCAGGCGACACTGGAATTCACTATCACCGTAGTATTCTCCTCAACAGGGGATCCATAATAAGCCAGCAATGTTTCATCGGTTCTATTTGGGAAACCGTTTTTGTATCCATAGCCAATCCGCAATATCAAGGTATCGTTGGGGAAATTCCCAAAATCATCCGGAGTCAAAAGGATCTCGATTGCGCCTGTTGTGCAGGCCAGGATGTTCCAAAGGCAGTGCTGTAAGTTAAAAACAGCTATTTTAGTTGTTTAAAATTTTAAATGGATTATTATCTGCCATTCCTATAAGTATTGATACAATGGGGAAATGCAGATACTGCGATCGGTACTTCACTCTAAAAAAAATTAATTCCATTTGTCCACAGCAAACATAGCGACCGGACAACGCGCCCATTGCTCATGTGCAGTTTTCTGCCTGGGTCGGGGTGCACGTCCAAAAACTAAAACATCCACCTTCCTTCCAGCCCTCGCGGATGCCGGATCCATAGTAGGCAATGGGTGAGAGAAGCAATTCGTGGCCGCGTAGACGTATTTACTGGGCGTACACGTGAAATGCCTCATCTGGTATCCTACACTTCATACTATCCTCCCATCTTCACGCAACGCAGACGCGCGAACAATTGGGAACATGTCTAGTTGTTAGTGTATTTTCATAATGGCCTATGACGTACCTATGACAGCAATAATTGATTCATTTGGTTGGATGATTAGAATGCGGTGAAAATGATAATCTAGTGGAACAGGGGACAGTGGAATGGCAGATCTGTAACTGGACTGGTACTCTCTAGTTGATTATTCAGCTACATTTTTGATATTAGAGTCCTATAACCACGATCTGGCAACTAACCCCATGTAATCCCACAGCGGACCGAATAAAAATATTTTCATAGTTCACGTAGCTGCAGATGGAAGACCATGCGAGACACCAGTATGAATTTGAGTGTCACACCTAGTATTTTAGGTGCCCTTCCGAAAACGTAAATCAAAATGATTTTCAAAAACTCGCTCCAACATTACGAAGAAAATAACTTGTTATTCGTACTTTTAAAGACCCTTCTCATTGTAAATTTTTAATATTGTATTACGTGCGCATTTTGCAGATGGCAACTTGCACATTTTGCACGTAGATTTTGTGCCGTATTGCCAAGGTCATGGCCCGAAGATAGATGTGTTTACAAGAGATGTAGTTGAAATGATGTAACTTCGCCGTGGGTCTCGGTAAACACGTTACAGCCTCACGTCAGGTATATAGGAAATCTTCGTGGTCTACTATAACATCGGTGAATAGCTTGATTGCAGCCCAACAGGAGGTCGGGGATGATTTTTAAAAGAGTTGCACTAAAGGAAAAGCTGAAATCAACATAAGAGCGCATGAGTGAACTTGCATAAGTTTGTGCATGCATGCACTTTGAGTTTGGTGACAACACCAATAATTTTCGAGCTGCTGGAGGACCGAATCCTCCGTATCCGAACCTCCCCTATTGTCTTATGAATCACGGACTAACTGCCAGGGTTTTCCTGCCACGACAAGTTCAAGGGGCACTCTTCATGCCAAGAGGACCCAACAACAGCGTGACAGAAGCACCGATGAAAAATGTACTATTACTAAATTCAAACATGAGGGTTAAACGTTTGGCAAGGTGGTACATGATGTTCCATCTGATGCTCCGCGTTTGCATTCCCAACATTCGCAAAACCCAATACCAAGAGAGTGAAAGAAGCACGCCATTAAGTCATGCGAGAAGGCTCTCTTACGACAGACTTGGTATTTTGGGACTTCTCCGGTGGATTCGATACACAGTTCCAGGATTCCCGTGGTCTCTGTCACATTCTGAATGCAATTTTCAATGAGCAGACACGATTTCGGCGGGGACGTCCACGTCTGTTCCGTCGTGGTCGAGTCTGGCACGGTGTCTGAAGCATTAGTTTCCCACGATTCTGTCACGGTGGAGTCTGATGTATTAGTTTCCCACGGTTCTGTTGCGGTGACGAGGGTTGTCGACGCCATCGTCACATTGCATGCTGATAATGGAAAATATGTTCAAAGTTTCACATTTTCTCTGTAAGAATTATTTCTAAAGAAGTGGATAGCTGCCATATATTTTCCTGAGTTCAATGGTCTAGTCTCGGTTTGAAATTCGAGAACAGTTACATTAGAAGTACTATCACAATGTTGGCATGTTTTCTTTGCCCTTATCACTGACATGATATTTTCGTTGTGATGTCAGCCAAATGTGGTACAAATTTAAAGCATTTTGTTTGGTTTTCATTCTTATGTCACCGCTCTACCGACACGAAGGGGATAAGACCTCGCAACACAACGCCTAATGCACCGAGCTAAACAGTGATTCCACGTCAGGAGAAACTGCTGGATTGGATTGGGAATTCGGAAAATAAAACAAATAACAACGTGGAATTTTTTCTTGTGACTGGACGGGAGCAGAAGGGAAACACCTACCATATTGCCAAAGATCATCAATGGACTCTATCCTGAAATTATCATTGTTAGATAGTTCTATATGGTCAATTTCCGGTTTTCTATCATTCAGTATTTGGAACACACTTTGATCAGCAAGAGAGTCACGATCACCTATGTAAAAAAAGCTTTAGAATATGCTTTTCTATTCGGTTGGAGAGTTCCAGTGGGGAAACTTTTAGCTAACTCAGAAAGTTGCCCCCATCTTTTATTCAGTGTCTTTTTAAATTCATCAGAAACGAATGCTTTCGCTGCCTTTGAAAAAGACACTATATTTCAGTATTACACCTCCAGGCAAAAATGTTCTTTAGCCACCAATACAAATCTGTGTTCTCTTCCACAAGCTTAGAGAGTTCTTCCCTCTATAATGGGATTGCATAGAATTTTGAAGCGGATTTCAAAGAATATTCTATGGAGAATATATAGAGGTTTTCATTGAATGTTTTATACAGGGTAAGGGAAAAAAAGACTAACAACTTTCAACCTAAATTTCTTCCTTCCCAACTGAGTTTTTTTTCGTGAAACTTTCACATTTTATGCATGCATTGCTTATATACTTCCTGCTTCTTGTGTGAAAAGAGAAGGAAAACGGAAGTGAGAAAGAAATGAGAAGAAAACCATATATGATCAAATGGCGGACTTTCTGGGAGCAATCTTCAACAGACACTCTGCAACAGCACATACATATCCACCTGGAAAGAAATGGTCTCCATCCCGAAAGAATGAAATACTCTTGGCATCACAAAACTCAAGAACGCTATGTTTAGAGAAAGAACAACTACAGTTGCGAAGAAAATCGATAGAATCAGGAGAACTTGCTGCTTGTCTGCATATTGCTGAGAAATCTTTAAACTGGCGCAGAGAAGGCAACTGTGGCGAAAACAATGAAATTTCAAGAAGAATGACATTGTGGGGAGGACAATGAAAGTCACTGATTGCTCCAATATCGTTGATTCTGCATCAGAAAGCCCTCTGAAAAAGACATCTAGGAATCAGGAACCGTGTCTCCGACGAACGAGTCATGAGGGCCGTTCTCTCTATAGTTGCCGTTCACTATAACAGCTAGTAATGTGGCGTGAAATCTCTGAATACTCGAGAACACCTAAAATGCCGTTGAAAGTGCTACCATCTGTTTTTGGAGGGATTTACTCGACGGAAGGAAGTAAGCGACTGAGACCCTTATTGTAACTAGATACCTTTTATCCTGGTTTATATACAATTTAAATCGTAATACTTATTTATTCATTGAGAAATTATGAATGGGCCCAATCGCCTAAGACAGAGAGGAGCGCTTGAAGAAGCATGAGTCTGGAGATAACAATATGCATTAGTAGACGCGAATAGGCATGAATACTCATAGTAGCAGATGCCATGGTTGCAGTAAGGCAGAGATTTCCATTGCCTAGCAATCAAAATAGTGAAGGAAGAGAAGAAGGTGAAAATCTCTTGCTGAGCAATACAAACGACCTATCCTTCTGAATGGGGAGGGAAGCTGGTAGTGCTGACTTCAGCCCAAAAATGTCGATGCGAAATTAACCTAAAACTGTATTCAGTTTCTGTCATAGAGAGGAAAATATACATTGCCCTTAACCACATTTGGCCCGGGGGGGGAGGAGGAAATTCTATGAAATGCATTATCAGTTGCAGCACGAAGACTTGGACAATTTTGCCACATTTAGTAGTTGCGATATGAAGAGATGTAAACCATTAGTTTTAAATCCGTGCGCTCACGAACTGACAATGTCGAAACAGAGCATTTCATGCATGTCTTTTTGCTCTCTCTCTTCCTTAGTTTCACTGTCCCTGGAAGCAGCCTGCGAAGAACCATTTTGTGCACGTCATCATGCAAGCACATCTACTGACTCAAGATGTTCTCCCTTTCTCGCACTTTCAGTAGAATCCACCACAGAATTGTTAAAACTTCCCAATCTTTTTCGTGTCCTTTTGAGAACACCAAAATTGAAAACAATATTGAGCATTAATTCAATGCTACAAACTCACATGAAGCACAGTCTTAAACCGGCAACGGGACTGATAACGCGACAAACTATGACATTTCATAAATGCCAGCAGTTATCATAGCAGTAACCTCCTTAGTTGACAATGCCTCGTACTCTCATTGTTGGTTGTGAGCAAACAGAACGGGAAGGCATTCAGGACAATCCAATTCTCATCGTCGAAATTAGGCCCCACGACGTGAAAATGGTATGACTTTTTGAACTTCCCATCGAATAATTATCGCCCCCAGGTTATAAGCTTTCAATTGACACCTACAGTATTACAATTAGACACACTGAACGAATTTGGAACTCTCACTAATCAGATGAAGAAAGGGAGTATGGTTCCCGTCAGCAGAGACTCCCAAGGAGGATGCCTAATATAATGTTATTTGGCCCTTAAGCCGAATTCAATGAATCACTCGAAAGGGTGTCCTTTGCAGAATAATAAAATGCCACTTTTTACTCCAATATGAAGGGTTTGAAAAAGTTAGGTTAGATTAGGTTAGGTTTGGTTACGATTAAGTTATTTTGCATGAGTTTGCATGAGTGAATACTTTCAGCAGTTTTGAGGGAAGGAAAATACTGACACCAAGAAGAAATCAATTAAAAAAGCGATTGAGTTGTATCTTGTAAGACCTCACAATGTATCTACGAATTAATAACTCATATAATGAATCTTAAGATTTTCGAATTACCAGCTAATGTTCCCACAGTGCTTTCGAATTTATGTTCATTATAAGTTGCTGGCTATCTGGAATTCATTTATTGGAAGTCCCATTTGAAAACTGTTAAACAATTTAACATAACCTAACCTACCGTATTGAAACCCTTCACATTTGGATAAAAATTATACCGTTCATGTTCACAAGTGAGACTGATAACAAAAACCCTAATTTTATTAAAATTAGTTTAAGGCCAAAAATGGGCTAACCCAACGTAACCTAACCTTAACCTAACGGAACTTTTTCAAATTACTCAGATTTGAAATATATATATTTTGGTTTGGCTAAGGACGCCCTCTCCAAATATACAAATCTCTTTGATGTTGGTTTAAAGCCCGAAACTGGGCATACTCATTTCCCTTTAGTAACGATATCCAATGAATTCTGTCTCATAAAATTCGACGTCTTTCGGATTTCATAGTAAGAAATGCCTTCCGCATTCTAACAACTTAAAAAGAACACATTTTGGAAGTAATCAAGGAACTTTAGCTCGGAGTTGAAAAATCTAGCCAACAAGTTTGAATGTTAGAGTCAAGGTATAAAAGTTAATGATGCTTAGATACATTGAAAGATTTTGCAAAATATAATTCACTTCTATTTACCGTATATTGCAATTTTTTTATAGCCAGCATTTATCTTCCCTGAAAATTGTTGAAAGAATGTGTTCTGATTAAAAACTTAACCAAAATAAATGTATCATAACCTACCCTAACTTAACCTAACAAAACATAATCACACCAAACCTACATTTTTCAAACCCTTCAGATTGGTGTAAAAGTGGTATTTTATTACTCTGGAAATGACACCCTTTCAAACAATATATGATTCATTGAATTCAATTTAAGTTCCAAAAAATATTATATTTGGAATCCTTCTTTTGACGTGGAAATCTCAGAAATTAAATGTAAATAGGCTGGGAATTGTTGTTGCCTTTGCCCGTTTACAGAACGAAAATACGACGGGCGATGGAAAAGTTATAATCCTTAGGTACTTTCATGTACAAAACACCTTTCTTAATCGTCTTATGAAAAGACTGATGTCTTTAATGGTGATTGCCAAATTTTAATCACAATCGTCAATTAAGTATAGCTTAGAATATTGATTTTTTCCATGTGCTTGAGTTCCAATTATCCTGAAGATGTTCGCTTTGGAGTATCATTGCCTATCTATGTATGCAATACCCACCTGTCACGCTTATTCCTAAAGAACTGTACGTGACACAATGTGCCTGGTGTCAATCGACTCTACATGAAGTGATGGTTTGCCGAAAATTGTCAAATCATTGAAATGTTTATTAATTACAAAGTAAATTTTTAAATTTCCTATTATCCATATTCATGATGAGGAAATCCGTCTGTCATTCCGAGAAATTCATCCTAGGCAGATGAACGAGTTTTAATAATTGATGTGTCAATCGTAGACTCATGACCAAGAGGCGATACTTATTTCGTCAAGTGTCCATAGAGTACGCTGCTAACATGACTTTTACAGTTCCTTCTGTCTTTCTGCGTGTCGGAGGCCTGCACAGGTTGACTTTTCCTAGTTGAGACTCGATCGGAACGATTCGAATCGTGGCCCGCACCCGTCCCGGAAAGCGATCGTCAACCGAGCTTGCTACTCGGAGCCGCGAATCGTGTTGAACTGGCATGGCCGTCCCGACGCCCGCTTAGGCCTCTAAGCTTGGGAACTCCAGGCCTCTGATGACGCATTTGCCCCAGAGGGGACGGAGGGACCCTCGCAGATTTGTGGAGAAACTCATTTTCGGGGGGAAAAGGTTCAGAATAATGGGCAATGCGTGGAAGAAGGTGGGGTGGCCCAAGGGTGCCTTTGGCATGGAAAACCGTGGAATACACGGGAAATATGAAACTCATGAAAACTCCCCTGAAATATAAACCTATTGGTTAGGGATGAATTGTGTGCATACATATACATAATACGTAAGAGGAGAATCTGTCCGTGTCAGGGTGTCATTCCGAAGAATCTCCTCCGAGACTGATAAATGGATTTGCATGAGTGAGATGTCAATCGAAAACATATGATCGGATGCGATACTTCTTGGATCAAAAGTCCAAAAAATCGTCCTATTTTCATGTAATGAGGCCAAATTTCGGCGATTAGAATAACATTTTACTGAATGCCTTCCCGTCCCCGGTTTGCTTCCTCAGTTTGCAACATTTACTTTAGCACCATATTATCAATTTTGTCAAATTTTATGTTCTCAAAATACCGCGAAACAGGTGAAGTATTGACAATTCTGCGACGGGATCTACTGAACGTGCGAGAAAGAGAGAAATTTTGGAGTCACAGTCAGTGCATGTATGTGCATGATGTCGTGCACAAAAAGCTGTTTCGCAGACTGCTTCCAGTAATAGTGAAACTGACGAAGAAAGAGCAGATAGACATTCACGTAATGCTCTAATTTGACTTATTTCAACCCCTGTGCTTGCACGGGCTTTTACACTAGTACAATATAAAGCCGCGACTGCAGTTCGCCGTTCCTTCAAAGTAAATGCCATGGGTACTTAACACGTTGGCGACAATGCGTCCTGATGGCAGGATGCAGGTTCCAAAAAACGTCTTGTGCGCAGATACTCTCTGGAACTGTTGAGAACGTTCCAGAAGATTATGATTTCAGTGGTCCCACGCGGCGGACAAGCAAAAATAGGCTGGTCGTCAACGTGTTAACCCTTATCCGGGCAGGGTACAAGGAATGATCGAAAAGTTCTAAGCCCAAGAGGTTTCCAGTTGCAGTTCACCATTCTTACTCTTTCCATAAGAAGACTGATATATTTGATGGTGACTTGGAGATTTTCATCTCTTTTGTCAATTAAATATAGCTTCAAGGAATATTTCTTCATGTGTTACCAAAGGGTCTGCTGAAAGGATATTAACATTGAAACGAATACTGTTATGAATGTTCCCAACATTAAGGAGTCGATTTTCTATCCGACCTGCGAGAGAAGGTTCACTTGGATCCTCTCAGCTAAGAAAGATTTGCCGAAAGATCCACTCCTTCGAGGATAGAAAATTGATCACAGCATTCTTCTCAATTTTAATAGAGTCCTATTAAATGGTTCAAGTCTCACTGACTGACAGCAGCTATCTGACGCAAGATACTCGACTGAAGCAGAAGGCTGTTGGAACATTCTGGAGATAAGGATGAAAGCACATCCTCTTCTCAGATGAGGAAATTTTCACGACACAGCAGACCCTCAATGCCCAGAACTAGCCCTAAGTTTAGTGGAGATATAATTTGAGAAGGGAATTGTTTTTGCCAGAAGCCAGTTGGAGGGATGGTTTGTGCTGGAGTTTAAGCAAATGACCACACAGCCCTGACTTTTGTACCGGAAGGGGCCAAAGTGGACAGACATCAGTACCACGAGCTGATTTTGGAGTCTGTGTTAAAGCACTGGTGTGGAAAATTCCTCAAAGATCAGCGGTGGTGTTCCGGCAAGACTGCCCCAGCTCGCTTCGCCAAATTGACTCAACAATGGTTGGAGCACTAGGTGCCCGACTTCATCGAGTCGACAGATATTCGCTCATTTGCTCAAAACCATGAGGGGAATACCGTGGACATCGTCTATTTATATTTCGCGAAAGCGTTCGATACCGTTCCTCACAAGAGGTTGCTGGTTAAACTGGAGGCGCACGGGATCCAGGGTAGGACGAGCGAGTG
>CAJPEV010005943.1:0-12264 GCA_905338385.1 Darwinula stevensoni
AATTACCTTCTGAATGGCATTTCATGCCATCCAACTGAGACACATCTGCGGGTGTCAAAGTAATTGCACCTGGCTAAGTCATTGACTAGAATATGAAAAATAAAATTCCCGCTTCTGCCCCAATAGATGAATGCGAACAAGCGAAAATTACTTGACCTGGGATGCCCAGTCGACCTCGCAATCGCCATGATGCCACGACAGATTTGTTCCGATTTCGAACTCCCACTTTACGTCACATAAGCCCAACATTCTATTAGGCAAGCCACAGAAATTTATCCGAATATATCCTCCTTTGTTTCTCATTGACTGTGGGAGACACTGACCAGAATGGTTTCGACTGTCCCTCGTTTCCCGAGATGTCCTCCTTTTTCATTTATTGCGTGTTCTGATGTATGACATTTTAGAATTGTTGTTCGTCTAAGAATGTCTCAAGGTGGAGTATCGAAGACACCTTGCCCTTCCCTTTGCCTTCATGTGCCCCTTCCCCGTTTGCTCTTTTCATTTGCTGCGCTCCATTTTAGGCTGACAGGTAACACCACTCAGGTTTTTCCTTACAGGTGGTTTCCGTTTAATGGAACGTCCGTCATCGACCAAATAATAGCGATCGGATCCGTCTCCAGCCTTGGTCGCCCATCGCAAGAGAAAACGGTGAAAAATTTCAGGAAAAATGAGAAATATAATATAAGTGGCACTCAGAATCCTACAGGCAATTTATTTACTCCAGTGCAAAATATTTGGCACGTCAGATCCGGCTGTACTTCGGACGAAGCGCCGCTTGCGTCGCCTCGGTCCCCTCGGTTGCCGAAGACGATCGGCTGTTTTCTGCAAGTTCACCGCGTATCGCGAGTTTCGTGGCGAATTACGAATAAAAAATGTCGGATTTTTACGCTTGCGTTTTTCTGCTGCTGGAGAGAGGAGGAAGAAATCTTATTGCGCACCTTGGGTACGGCTCCATGCCCGTTCAATGAGCACATTCCAGATGAAGGAAATTCGACTGAAGTGGGCGATATCGCGCGAAGAGCTCATGAAGGAAAGAAAATTAAGAAGGCGAGATGGAAGTTGGGTCAAAGGCCATTTCTTGCGTTCTCCCTGAATGTTTAGCTCACTGGAACTCTCAGGACGGTTATTTATGGTTCAGAGGATTTCTTCCGATCCCAATGAAATAGCGAAGGATTTGCGTGGAATTTCTGAGCCAGATGCGAAAATCCAGTATTTGGATATCTCAAACCGGCGAAAACACTGAATTAAATTTCGGCGGAGGCGGCAAGTCCCCTCCCCTCGAGACCAGAGACGCGGTACGTATAGGTACACGCGATGCGGGGTAAGTTCGATCGAATTCGGAAACGTCGATAAAGAAAGGGACTCACAGGCACCAAGTAAGAGAGCGAGGACCAGCGGACACCCAAGAGACTTCATGATCCCAGATCATCGAGTCCCAAAATCCCAGATTCCCCTGATTTCCCTGAAATCATTCGACCTGGAAGACTCGCGATGAAGTGGCAGCGGATGAGCCTCTCGCTCGATTGGGCGTCATATCGGATGTCAAGTGGGGGGATATCTCTTCATCCGTGGAGAGACTCTCCTGGAGTGATTCACGTGTTAACACGTCTTTGCGTGTCGTGTCAAGGGTGGGGGAGTAGGGGGGGAGGGGAAAGATTGGGGGGTAGGAGGGGGGGGGTTATCGTGCATTTTTCCCTTGTCTCGTTCTTGTCCATGGGATTTCTGTTGTGGCTGTCGAGGGACGGAGGCCCAAGTCGAGACGGGGATTCATTAAAAAGTTTCATGATGATAAAATTATCTTATAAATGTGGAATGATATAATGGGTCGTTGCAGTTGAATGCGGAGAAGCAATGAGCCTGCCTAGCAACAGGGAAGTGCAGGAAGCCTCAAGGTCTCTCGCTTCACGAGCCGGGGCAGGTTGCGAAAATCCGGTCGGTCGTCGCGGGAGTGGGTAGAAGTTGGCTGGGCTCTTCGTTCCGCGAAAGGGAGGAGCGCGAGTGTGGGGCCGACGTTGGCCAATACCTTTTAAGTCCTCGTCGCGACGAAGTCAATTTTATCGAGTCCGTTTTCTGTGGGGACTTCGTCCATGCGAAAAATTAACGAATTCGGTTTTTTCTTACTGACTCCTGGTGCACTTGATCGCTCTTTCTGACGACCTGACTGCATTTCGGCACGTTTCTCGAAAAGCATGCCGAAAATGTCCCTCTTGCCCGTTTTCGTTCGCGTGACCTATCCGTCTATTATCGGGGCTGATTCCATTGGGTTTCATTCAATGAATCTCTGGCCAACGTTTAAAAAGCAATTTTAAAATGATCGAAAACGAAGCCTTCCCTTGTGATTCCGAGCGCCCCCTACCGAGAAAAAGGGGGTGTTGTGTGGAAGGTGAGGGGAGGCAGAAGGGGAGGGAGGCGGAAATCGATGCTGCATGCAGACTGGATGCAGCCGTGAGAAGAAACCCAAAGGCAATAGCGAGGTTCTGGCTTCATTCATTTTCTCGGCGAAAGGCGAAGCAGGAAATCGCTATTTAAACATGCTAAATGCATGGAACGACATTAGTCGATGAATATGTCTACTTTTCAAATTGTTTGTTTCAGGTGTTCATCGTTCGCTTCTCTCAGATACAGAATCGATCGCGATAGCGAACCGAAGCTAAATATTGAGATACGACAGATATGGATATCCCTCGAGAGCTATCCCCATATTTTTATTTGTCCTCTGCCAACGGCCGAGGCAAACAAGAAAAATGTGCGAAGCACGGTGACCTCTGTCCTGGGCGTGACCAATCCACAACCGGAGAATCGATATTTACCGCCATTTTATAATTTTTCTCACACGAAAGGATGAATTCTCGCTAAGGATTGCGTGTGCAAAAATATCACCGATCACGAGGGCACCATAAAAAAAACGACGAAAAAAAACGACTGCAACAGAAATTTTCTGTTGCAGTCGACGCAATTTTTCACGCGCTGTTCGACCGACATGCACCGTCCGCGCCGAGAGCGTGTCGACGGCCGTAGGGTCAAGGGGTCAAGGGGTCAAGGGGTCATGGGGCTCAAAGCCGAGCTTCTCGGAACACCAACGGCCGAGAGCGATACTTGGACGTTGGATGGGGACAGTGGAGCCTGGGCAGGGCCGATAAGGATAAGGGGGGGAACGAGGAAGGATGGACGAGGAAGGGAGGGCGAGAAAGGATGGACTGCTTCCGATCCGAAGAATCTTATGAACGTCTGTCGCGTCGCATTTGCGTGCGGGCGTGCAGTGATGCGGGCGTGAGGCGACACGTGTGATTGGACCGTCGAGTGGCGTAGGGGTCGATTTTAAGTAGGATTCGCGGTTCGGTATCGAGATTTGTCAGCTGCATACCGTGAATGCCGGACCGAGTGAAGCGGTTCAATGTTGGAAAGAGGTTATCCGCTTGACGGATGTGTTGCAGAAGGGTTATCCGCCTGACGAATGAGTTGAAGAAGGGTTATCAACCTGATGATTTTGTATTGGAAGGGTTCGGCTTGTTAACGAAAATTTCGCGGCATGGATCTTCAAGGGGATTTTATTTCCCTCGAGCCGCATGTGTGCCTGTAGATTTGTTTTCGCACTAACTGGATGAATCTGCGCTCCAAAAATATTTCTGCTCGTTTTCCGATCAACTGTGAAGCCTTTGGGATCGAAAATGACATCAATGGAAGGTGCAAAATGGTTCCACCTGACAAATATTGTTTTCTTCTTCGTCCTCCTTCGGTCCACTTGGGCGCTGGAAGGCCCGAACGTATGCCACGAAAACCGCACGTAAGAGCTCCCTTCTTCTTACCAACTCTTTGCAATTTCCTTCGCATGTCAACCAATGGCGCTGCGAATCCCCCGGCCAAGGAGAAGCCATTAGCTCCTCCTTTTGGGAAAACGAAGGCTACGCCACTTATGTCAACTACGAGTAGAAACTATCAATAATTAACTGCTTGTAGCATTTGCTCCTGATAATCGTCAGCCGACTGGAATGGTCCCGCCCGTTCTCTTCTATCGTCCTGTCGAGCAACTTGAGTACATTTCCCAGCAAGTTTTCAACGCAGAATGGTGTTTCATGCTCTGATGATCTGTTTACCGATGTTGACGGCCTATCGTGAAATAACGACCAGCCAGGTGCGCCGTACCGACGAAGCCGAATTATTTTCTCTTGACCACGCGCACGGCCGGGCCTCAAATCCTTGTTGGGATATGATAAGCTTTGGGATTGGCGGGATCTGAGATCAGCACAGGGCATACATACGTCAGTTGCATTGAACAAAACAAAGGGAGTTCACGCGTCGACGACTTCGTTTCTGTTTCAGACGAACGACGACGGTCACGGTTACGTACATGGAGAAGTACCAGTACAAGTACCACACGTGGTGCGGTTGGCATCGGAGGACCAGATGCACCAAGTCCAAGACTGGCTTCAGGACCGCCGAGAAGCCACAGGTAGGCAACCGCATGCAACGTCGGCAACCGCATGCAACGTCGGCAGTTCACATTTGGGTGTCGCTCCTGTTCGGTTCAGGGTATTCCGCTTGTACGCAGGAATATTAATTAAACTGACTAGGGTATCTGGTGGCTCGTAAGTAAAACTTAAAAGCGAGAGAATCAGATTAAGGCGCACTTGGAAAATTTGTACGATTGGTTGCGAAATTTGGCGGATTAAAGGGGGAGGGGGGGGGGGCAAATATGAGATTGAGACGGTTATTTTGAGGACAGAGCCGTGGAAAAATTTTCCGCGTGTCGGGACTATTATTCCCACGAGGGTGAATATGGGCCGAAGGGCAGGGAGAAAACGGCTAAGAAACTGAGAGGGTCTGCAGTCGGTGGAATTCCCGGCAGCGACGGGAGTCGTGGACGAGACCGAGGAAAATTCTCGACGGGCTGAGAACGAGGGGGAATTTAGCGGCTGAGAATGGGGGGGGGGGACCTGCTTGAATTCTACTTAGAAGCTGGTTGAAATGTGGTCGTGCCGTTTCCATTTGATCCCGCAGAAGATGCACGAGACTGTGGTCGTTCCGGTTTGTTGCCGAGGATACGAAGAGGTTGGAGGCAGGTGCTCGCCGCGTTGCGGAGGCGGATGCGTGAGCGGAGTCTGCGAGGAGCCGGGTGCGTGCCGGTGTCATCCGGGTTATGGAGGTCTCACCTGCGAGTCCGGTGAGGAGTTAGCAGGGAGTTCTGTTCCGATATTTTTGCATCTGCCGGTTTTAAGGTTGGGATGGTTTTGCCTCAGATGTTATTACCGGGTTGAGATGAGTTGCGAGGCGGAGGTAAATTATGGAATGTGGTGAAGGTTTTCGTTGAAATGTTCGTAGCAAGTAAGCGAGAATCCGTGTTAAAAATTCGTGATTTGTCCCGTGAAAGCTTGCGAAGTCGGGACGTGGGGAGCCGGATGCACGACCGGCTGCGACTGCGAGAACGGGGCGACCTGCGACCCCGCGACCGGGACCTGCTCGTGCTCCGGCGGGTGGACGGGGACGCGGTGCGAGGCGCCGTGCCCAGAGGGGCGCTGGGGACTCGGGTGCGGAAATCGTTGCGGCTGTCAGAATGGCGGGACCTGCGATCCGAAGGATGGCTCCTGCTCCTGCGAACCGGGGTCGAGAGGGAAACAGGTATTTGTTTCTTCCCGTTTCCAGGGCGAAGGGGTACGTTGGGGCGATGGGAACCCGGACCTTAGCATCGATGGGGTCGAGGTTCGCGAGGGCGTGTCGGAACGCTCTGTGTTTTGTGCTCGGCCGGGATCGTTTCGATTCGTGCGACGGTGGATCGGACGGGGTGATCGGTCGCTTCTCCGATGTCTTCGTCGGCTTAAGATTCCGAATTTCTCGTTCGTTTGCAGTGCGAGATGCGGTGCGAAGCCGGTCGATACGGCGAGGATTGCCGCGGCGTCTGCACCTGCGAGAACGGAGGGACCTGCTCGCACGTCGACGGCACCTGCGCGTGCAGAGACGGATGGACCGGCGAGACCTGCGGCGAGCGTCTTTGCCCTCCGCGCCGGCACGGACCCGACTGCTCCGACTGCGAATGCGAATCCGGCAACACGGCGACGTGTCATCCCTGGACCGGCGAGTGCGCGTGTCGGCCCGGGTGGGTCGGCCCGACATGCGCCGCTCCGTGCCCCCCGAACGCCTTCGGGGACGGCTGCGAGGGACGATGCGAGTGTAAAAATAACGCCTCCTGCGATCACGTGGATGGATCTTGCGATTGCGGCCCCGGTGGTCCGGGCAATTCTCTCCTTTAAACACGTCCAAATGTTTTGTTAATATTGTTTTCCGTATCATTAGGTTATATGGGTTCGCTGTGCGAAGAGGAGTGCCCAAGAGGAACGTTCGGTCGGAATTGTTCTCACGCGTGCGAATGCAAAAACGACGCCATCTGCCGGCACGAAGATGGACGGTGCATCTGTCAACCAGGTCGCGAAAACTTCATCAAAGATCAAATTCGCATTGTATCACTAATATATAAATTGTATTCAGGCTGGGAAGGAGAAGATTGCAACGCGGCGTGCCCCGACGGCAGCTTCGGTCTCGGCTGCCGAGAGGCATGCACGTGCCGCAACGAGGCCGCATGCGACCACGTCACAGGTGCATGCACATGCGCTCCAGGTTTTAAGGTACTTTTCACGCTCTTCGAACCGCTCGTGAAGCCGACATGCGGCCGACGTGCGGCCGACGTGAGGCCGACATGAGCACTTTTGTCGCCAGGGTCTGCAATGCGAGGACACCTGCGACCGGATGAGGTTCGGAGTCGACTGCTCGCAGGCGTGCGGGTGCGAGCCGGATTCCAGCGACGGTTGCGATCCGGTGACGGGTTCATGTCGATGCAAGCCGGGATTTCATGGTCACGTTTCTCCTTTTTTTCTCGATAGTGTTCGTTCGCTTTTTATTTAATCGTTTCGAGTCGTAATTGCTTTGGGATCTGGATGCGCTCTCGGGTAATATGAAGCTTTCATGCATATTTATGCAATAATATTTAAATTTTATGATAGGGAAATAATAATGCGACCATTTCTATCAATTGGTAAATGACAGATAGCCAGGAGTTAAGAAATGCCTGGATAGAAGCCATCTGTCTTACATTGCGAAGAAGTTGCGATGACCGATATACTGGCCGAGTGACCGGCCAGAAATCCCAGGCTCTTTCGAGCCAGAGATTCACAGGCGCATCTCTTCCAGGCGCGAACTGCGAGCATCCCTGCGAGCTCGGTCGCCTCGGCGACGCGTGCAGCGAGCAGTGCGAATGCGGGAGGAATTTGTCTTGCCGGTCGGAGACGGGGGAGTGCGCGTGCGAGGCCGGATGGACGGGGCCGGACTGCGGCCGGATCTGCCCCGCCGGATTCTACGGACGGGATTGCGAGGAACGTTGCCCGGGATGCCTCCATGGTAGAGTCGTTGTGCAGAAACGTATATCATATATGAAAATATTAACATATTTTTCGTCTTTGTTCCTGGAAAGCGTCAATTACATAGTGATTTGTTAAACATTAAGTTAAACATTAACAAGAATGATTAAGTTACAGAATAATTTATCTGCGCGCTCGAATTGATCCAGTCTTCAGAATGCAAGAAACTCCTAATGCAATTAGCAGAAATGAGATTTACATCTAAAAGCTCACGCTCCCCAATCGGGAACAAATATTTCCGACGCTTTCGACGACACGTGACGAACCGATCGGGGACCGACGGCCACGGCTTTCCGCAGGAACGTGCCACCACGTGACCGGCGAATGCACGTGCCAGCCCGGTTGGATGGGGATCGCGTGCGAGGACCCCTGCCCGGAGGGAGGCTTCGGCCGCGACTGCAGCGAGAAATGCTCTTGCCTGAACGGAGGCAGATGCGACGCGGGGGACGGTGGATGCAAGTGCCTCCCCGGATGGGTCGGGACCCGCTGCGAATCGGGTCCGTCATTTTTCTTTTCCCACTTTCCCGCACGATGTCGCTCTTTTTCACCGTCGGACGTCTCGACGCAGGATGCCCCGCGGGATACTTCGGCGACGGATGCACGGAGCGATGCCGTTGTCCCGATGGCAATTTCCGCTGCGACCCTCTATCGGGATGCTCGTGCGAACCGGAACACACAGGTCCGACCTCGAGGTCCATCGTCGCCCTCGAGGAACAGTCCTATAGTATTCTTACAAGATTCCTGTAGGAATGTATGAATAATCCTTCAATAATTATATGGGAGTGTATAGGAATCCTACGTATTTCCTATAGGATTATATGAGGATCGACCTCAAGAAAATTTCTAAAAGGAAATTTTCTTGAGGGCGATCACTCTCTCTCTCTCTCTCTCCCGATCACGATCCATTCTCAAAATCGGAACGGATCCCCGCAGGAAAGGACTGCGAGACGCAACCCCCTCCCCTCTCCTCCTCCTCCTCTCCCTCCAGCATCCCCCTCATCACCGCCACCGCCTCCGCCCTCCTCCTCTCCCTCCTCGGCCTCGCCCTCCTCCTCTGCGTCGGCCGGAGACTCCACCGGATCCCGAGCCGGACCCAGCCACCCCGCCTCCCGATCGCGCCGTTTCCCGGTGAGAACGAACGTGTCGTCTCGATACGCATCGGCGAACAACATCGGTTCGTAGCGTTCGGTAATTTTCGACGATTTTGCTCTGCCCCCATGCCCGGAAGAATGGAAGAAAATTTAAATCCTAATGTACTTTCGTTAATTATAATAAATACTTTTTCTCAAACGCATAATAACATGGCACGCCTAAATGTATTGACATCCTCTAATAGCATATTTCACTATTGAATCGAGTCTGGAACGGCAGAGGCATGCGAGAAACGCATTTCTCTTTCCTTATTTTGAACAGAAGAGATAAAACCTGGCATTCGTCCTTGTTCTATAGACGCGTGCCCCGAATCGGAGCAAATCGAAATCGTGTCGAAGACGGAGCAGGCAGGAACGACCCTCCCCCCCTCGACCGAAGTGATCTCGAACGACCCCACCGACCCGGACTGGAACGTACGAGTGTACGCGAACGTCGCAGCGACCTCGCCCCCCTCGGACGGCGCGCCCCCCCCGCCGTTCCCCGTTTCCGACGACGCGTCCGACCCGTCCCGTTCGAACGCGGCGCCGGACGGCGGGAAGCACCCGCACCGGCGACGCGCGCTCCCGACGCTGAGCCCCGAGAAGTCCGCGCCGATTTTGCTCCTCCTCCTGGTACGCACGCCCACGCGCATCCGCGTGCAGCGCGTCTCACGCCCGCCGTAACCCCCAAATGCCATCCATGCGACAGGGAAATCGCGACGGAGAACACGACGACGATCGTTGGACTCGCGGCGGGAAAATCCTCCCCGTTTGATCCTCGTCCGCGTCGCCCTGCCGCCTTCGACCGGCTGCGACGGCGGGCGCCGTGCCCTTCGCATCTCAGGATTCCTTCCCCTCCGCATCTTTTCCAACAATTCTGTATTGAAAAATCTTCAAAGAAAAATTTCATTATTCCCCCCCCCCCCCACATTTTTTTGTATACATTTCCTCACTAGTAGCCACGGAAGACTCCCCCTCACCGAACATCCACAATTGGAAAAATACAACGATTACCTCGTGCAAGCCTGGTCGGAGAACACCGCCATGCCCCGCTCCTCACGGAATCGCAGCAACGAAAATGTCCATCGAACGATGAATCCCGTTGAAGGCTGGCGCCACCGCCTGGTGAGAATCTCAGGGAGATCCCATCCCAACATCCTGCAGCGTGTGCTGAAGAAGGAAAGATCACTCGTGAGGATGCGGATGCCCCAGCTCGTTCGAGCTGGGTCCCCGGTGGTCGAGCTGGGTCCCCGGTGGTCGAGCTGGGTCCCCGGTGGTCGAGCTGGGTCCCCGGTGGAAAAAAACGGAGGAAGACTCTTGAAAGACTCTTCTTGATCAGGAAAGTCTCTTGAAATTGAAGACTGATCTTGCATCTGGAGCCATTTCACTTCGTGACTTCATGAGGAATGTTCGTTGTGTTCTGTCTTTAGAATGAAGGCGGAAAATGGCGTATTCTTCTTCCTCATGGAAATCCCAAGAGCATGGCCAAATATTGGCGCCGCAAGAAATTCCGTCTCGTTTAAAATTAGCGCACATCTGTCGGTAAAAAAAAAAAGCTGAAAAAGCCAAAACAAATTAGCCGAAATAGGCGCTAAGAAATTGGATGCTCAGGTTTTAAGGGGTAATTAGCACAAGGAAAGCCTGAAGTCAACAGAGAGTTTTGGCGTTTGATATTCTCGAGCAACTCTCCAGGGGGGAACACGAATCGCCTAGGCCCAGAAAAGAAAGGGTACAAGAGAACGAAACCGTTTTCTGAAGTCACCTCAACGGCTTGTCGGGTTAAACGCGTCTGCAAACCTGCACGGCGACGATTCGAAACCGCGAGAGTCCTCGAGGACGTTTGGGAGTGGTGATCAAAGAACAACTGCAAAATCAACGACTGCGTTCCCGCGCTTCCCGAGGAAGTGACGAAGTACGACAAAAACGCGAAGTGGGCAAATGCGAATGTGGGAAGTAGTGACGATCCGGGGGCCGGTTGCGAAAAACCGGTCGGTCGTCGTGGATGGGGATGTGGGTGGAAGCGGGCCTGGCTCTTCGTTCCGCGGACGGGAGGAGTGCAAGTGTGGGCCGACGTTGGCCAATACCTTTTATAATCCTCGTCGCATCGAGGTTAATTTTATCGAGGCTGTTTTCTGTGGGGACTTCGCCCATGCGAAAAATGAATGAATTCGGTTTTTTTCTTACTGACTCCTGGTGAGGTTCATCGTTCTTTCTGACGACCTGAATGCTTTTCAGCGCGTTTCTCGAAAAGCATGCCGAAAATGTCCCTCAGCTTACTCTTGCCCGTTTTCGTTCACATAACTTATCCGTCCATTATCGGGGCTGCGATTCCATCGGGTTTCATTCACTGAATCTCAGACCAACGTTTAAAAAACGATTTTAATATGATCGAAAACGAAGCCTTCCCTTGTGATTCCGAGCGCCCCCTACCGAGGAAAAGGGGGTGTCGGGGGGGGGGGAAGGTGTGGGAAAGGCTGGTGGCAGGTGAGGGGAGGCAGAAGTGGAGGGAGTCGAGAATCGATGCTGCATGCAGACTGGATGCATCCGTAAGAAGAAACCCAAAGGCCATCGGGAGGTCCTGGCTTCGTTCATTCTCCCGGCGAAAGGCGAAGCAGGAAACCGCTATTTAAACATGCTTAAATGCATGGAAAGACATTCGTCGATGAATATGTCTACCTTATCAAACTGTTTGTTTCAGGTGTTCATCGTTCGCTTCTCTCAGATACAGAATCGATCACGATAGCGAAACGAGGCTAAATATTGAGATACGACAGATATGGATATCCCTCGAGAGCTATCCCCACATTTTTATTTGTCCTCTGCCAACGGCCGAGGCAAACAAGAAAAATGTGCGAAGCACGGTGACCTCTGTCCTGGGCGTGACCAATCCCCAACCGGAGAATCAATATTTACTGTTATTTGATCATTTTTCTCACGCGAAAGGATGAATTCTCGCTACGGATTGGGTGTGCAAAATATCACCGATCACGAGGTCACTAGCAAAAAAAACGACGACGAGAAATTTTCTGATGCAGTCGACGCAATTCTTGACGCACTGTTCGACCGACACCCACCGTCCGCGCCGAGAGCGTGTCGACGGCCGTAGGGTGAAGGGGTCGTGGGGCCGAAAGACCCAAAGCCGAGCCTCTCGGAACGAGCCAACGGCCGAGAGCGATACTCGGACGTTGGATGGGGACAGTGGAGCCTGGGCAGGGCCAATAATAAGGGGAGGACGAGGAAGGATGGACGAGGAAGGATAGACTGTTTCCCATACGTGGAATATTATGATCGTCTGTCGCGTCGCATTTGCGTGCAGGCGTGAAGCGATGCGGGCGTGTGGGCGTGTGGGCGTGAGGTGACACGTGCGATCGAGGCGTCGAGTGGCGTAGGGGTCGATTTTAAGTAGGATTCGCGGTTCGGTTTCGAGATTTGTCAGCTGCATGCCGCGAATGCCGGACCGAGTGAAGCGGTTCAATGTTGAAAAGGGGTTATCCGCATGACGAATGAGTTGAAGAAGGGTTATCCACATGACGAATTTGTCGAGGAAGGGTTCCGCTTGTTAGGGAAAATTTCGCGTCATGGATCGTCAAGAATATCTTCATATGGATTTTATTTATGGAAGATGGGGATGACAAATAAGGTTCTGTCGAAGTTGATTGATTGCTACAATGAGGCAAGGCGAGACATTTGGGGACGTACAAAACTCTCTTGTGAGAGATGATTCCTTG
>CAJPEV010005944.1:0-12263 GCA_905338385.1 Darwinula stevensoni
TTTTCTGCATTTTTGAGCTCTTTCGTGATTGTAATTGAAATTGCTTTACATGTAGTTTTCATATTTTGTATAAATTTACCACATCGTACCATATATTATGTATATGGTATGAAATGATACATTTAATTAAATAACTGAATGCAACACTAATAGGTGAAAGATGGCCTCTGATGAAACCAAGCCACGCATAATTGCGCCCATTTTAGCGTAATATGCAGCGCAAAGTCACAAGAATCCTAAGACGCCAGGTCTGAAAGGGTTAAGGCGCGAGGCTTCCCATCCCGACTTCGTAGGCCGAGAAACGGTGAGAGAGAGAGAGAGAACGCAGAGACGTGGTTGCTAGTCGAACTCTAACTCTGTCCGGACTGCGGACGACTGGACTGGACTTCCTCGGCTCGTCTCTCCTCCGCGACCGAACCGAAGACGCGAGGAATGCGGATGTCTCTCGGTTCCCATCGAGGTAACGGAGCGTCTCCTCGCCGACGGTTTCGAGGGAAGTCGTCGACCGATTCGTTTCGCCGTCGAAATACGAAGCCGAAACGAATCGGTCCGACGAGGCGCGATTCGGACGCAGAGGTGCCCTTCCGACGCGAAGGTGCCCTTCCGACGCAGAGGTGCCCTTCCGACGCGAAGGTGCCCTTCCGACGCAGAGGTGCCCTTCCGACGCGAAGGTGAGGAGACGTTCGGGTCGGAGTCGCGACGCACTCCAAAGATTCCGTGAAGCAAGCTACGAAGACCCCACCGAAGTCCTACACCTGTCTGCATTCCACGCGTTTCGATCGAATCTTCCACGATCCGTCGAGACAGATCACGGAAGACTCGATGGGCACGGGAAACTTATTTCTTTATCACGGTTCCGTCTGTCTCTCGGTCGTCGGAAACGTGGACCATCGGTCCTCGTTTCTTATGACATGCGCCAGGTCTATTGTTTTATCCTCGATGGAAAAACTTCCTCCGAACTCGTAAATCGTCTGGACGATCTTGCACCACTCGTATGACGCGTGGCGCTCTCCCGTTCGCGATCGACATTCGTAACTCTGACTCATGATTAATTTATATCATAGGCCTACCATGGAAGAAGCTATATATCTGAATCGTAAGTCATTTTCGGCTCGAGACGTGTCCTGTATGATGATACTCGAGACGAATCGAAAGGAACGGGGATCGGAGGGCGTTCTCGACGTGGAACGAGGGCATCTGTGTACGAGGAAGTGCCAGTACGTACCGTAACGTAATGAGCTCGATGGAAGAGCAATGATATTGGAAATGCGAAAGCGTCACGGGGAAAGGTGGATTCTCTGGAGAAGTGTGCGTCGGGGTGACGGGGACGTCGAGGAACGGGCGGGATGAGGACGTCGAGGAACGGGGGGGATGAGGACGTCGAGGAACGGACGGGATGAGGACGTCGAGGAACGGGCGAGATGGGGATGTGACCGAGCAGGGAACGACGAAGCTTTCACTTCCCTTTCCACGGATGACTGGTGGAAAAATGTGGAACCGGGTCCTTTTATCGGGGGGCGGGGGCGAGGGCGAGGGCGAGGACGAACCTCTTCCTGCGACACATGCGGGGGAGGAACATGGAACACCGAGAAAAGTTTCCTCTACTACGCTGCCGGATCAAATCCCATTTAATCACTGTCACTTCCATCGGGAGGAGGGTAAACGAGATGGCCGAACGAAGCTTCTTCCCGTTCGACTGGCTTTCTTCTGCCGATCGTGATGCCAAGAGGGACTGGCGAAAATCACAATTCTCGCTTCACATCCTTACGACCTACTTTTCCGACCTCTGTTATCGATAGGATATGCAAAGGAAAGACCAACGGCTTTTGATTCGTATATCTCGGTTCTCACTGGAGCCATTTTCACGAAACTTGCACTGCACATACATTGATTTTTTTTCCAACTGATTTTTGCAAATTATATGAAGCGATCGTGCTTAAGTGAAGCTTCGCTCGATCGATCGAAACGAATGAGCGATTCAAAAATGGACGGGGACTCCAATTCCACCCGAGTGCCTTTTTCTCCGACGAAGACGAAGGGAAAACCTGAAAAAGCGGGGGAAACGGCAAATTGTCTCGAATCTCATCGATTCGTATTTCATCGCTCGAAATAAAACTTGCAAGAAAAGCCTCTCTGCAAAAAAAGAGCTGCCTAAAGAATGAATTCGAAAGTCTGATGTATCGATAGCTAGGAAGATACGGAAGGAGCGCGCTTGGACGCCTCCTCCATTCCACTACTCGCAGGAGCTCGCGTCCATTCTCGTCGTTCCACTCGTGAGGCCTTGCCTCGAAGCAATGTGTTTAGGATCCATTCCGAGGATACCTTGGAAACATCCATGACAGACCGCGAACGTTTCGTGGAATCGTCTCCAGGGGGGGGGGGGCGGAGACATCAAGGCTAAGCGTCCTTCGTCTTTTCTGGCCCGTACTGAATACTTTTGCAAGTGTTCTTCGAGCCATTTTAATCGTATTTCTCGTTTGATTGGATTTATTCCTTTTCGATCCGCGTTTAGATGCATTCTTACTCGTTTTCGGCATCGTGTAAGTGAAGAATATCAGCGGAAAAATGGATGATAAGTGATTGCATTCTTGAGAACTGTGAACTGCATCGCGATCGAAGGCATATGTCGGAAATATACATCTGTATTCTCTTTCAAAGGGGAAACACGCCGAAAATGAATAGCAAACCGTCTGGAAAAAAAAAGGTTGCAATAGGGATAACATGGAGAGTTTGGGAATGGATTTTTTTCATCCGGTATTTCTCAGCCTTCGATCATTTACGCTTCGTTTGGCAGAAAAGCTGAGGTCCATCGGGTCCATGGGGGTCCACCGGGTCCATCTCATGCTGCAGCTGCATCCCCGACATTTTACTCACCTACCGACAAATAAATTTTCCCTCGAGAATTTCACTCCATAATGGAAAAAGTTTGAGGAGCACGAAGTGAAGACAGAGGTAGTGTCCATTGGCTTGGCCTACGTCCACCTGCTCCCGAAGCGATATCAAAACAGACATTCTTTCACTTTCTGTATGCAATTTTCCAAATGGAAATCGTCAGTTTCTTGGTGGAATAAATGTCGGTCCGGTCGGTCGGTAGCCCTCACGTGGCCCCCATCGCATGGCAAACGACGAGGAATTGCTACAGGCGTCCTGTCGGATGGGTCCACTCCGATAGCTTCTACGCCTGAACTTCCCAGCGACCGTCCGAGCCTTTCCATCGTTTCGGATGGGAGTCGACGAGGATTAGGTCGAGGGAACTCGACCTAAGACGATGGAAAGGGAGACACGAGGCAAAGCCACGCGATCCATAATGAGCTTTCGTTCCTCTTGCCGTCTACGACTACGTGTAGGCGTATCATAGTCCGAAGACTATTGGAAGATGGAATGGATGACGTGCGGTGACGTATGCGAACCCGATGACCTTAGCCACCCTCAAGGATTTTCCTTTTCCTTCTTTCTCCCCCCTCCTCCCCTCCCCTGGCTTTGCTTCGGCCCTTCTTCGATGCCCCGAGGGATCGGTCGTACCCAGATCTGGCCCTTTAAAAGGGCCAGAAACTCGACGAAAAGCGTGCAGTTCTTCTCCGGTTGTCGAGCCGATCACATCCATTTCTCCAATTTTCTACAAGCGAAAGAGGTGAGTCGTCAGTGTTCATGTTTTGGCTCGATGTTCTTGTGAAATGGGTTCACGCGTGTCGTTACCGAAATTGTAGGTGTGCAACCATGCTTCCCTACGCTCTCCTGTTGACGATCGTGTGTGTGGTATCGGGAGACGAAACGGTATCGGTAGCTGCGGGAGCATCTTCGGCAGCTGGTCCTACGGGATACACCCAACCGGTGCCTCACACATCCCCGACCGGATCGACATACCCCTTCCCCACTGTCGCTCCCGCCGTTCCATCGAAAGGATTCAACATCGGAGGCGGTCTCGGTTTGGGCCCATTGGGTGGCCTTGCCTACAACTTACAAGGGACCGCGGCCAGCAAAAGTTACCTTCTCTCCGGTCTCGAATATCTTATACCCGGAATCAGCGCCTATGGAAATTCTATGAGCAAGCTACTCGACTACGGCAACATTCTCCTCGGTATTGCCTCCGTTGTTCTCTCCATCGTCATTCTCGTCTTGGTCATCAAGGTAATCTCGGTTCGATACAGAGCCCCAGATACTGAACTTTCGTATCTAACAACCTGATTTTGTACTAGGCCGGTGGATACGACGTGTACTTCTTGCCCAGCAAGGATGTCGCACCCAAGGACCGAAAGCGACGAGCCATCGAAGGGAGCGAACCCCACGTTTCCGATTCTCAGTTGGCATCGCTGGCCAAAGTGGTCCTGACTGCTCTCGAAGCTCAAGAATGCCAACAGAGGATGTTCTGCGAAATCGGCTACGTGATGCGGGACTACGGCGCTGAGCGTGGGCTCGTCATGAATCTCCTGGAGCGATTCTCTCCCAAGTCCATGTCCGAATTGGTGAAGAAGCTGAAGGCTGCTGCTCTCGGCAAGGAAGAATGCACCATTTACAAATGCGGCTCGCTGCCCTCCAAAGAGAAATAACACTCGCGCTCTAATATCCTCGTGACCCAAGTGTGATTCATATATCTCATCCTACTTTTAACTTGACCAAAGAAAGTATCTATATTATGCACCCGATGACGGAGGGATGGCTGGAATAAAATATGGAAGCCCGTCTGAATTGCTCAGTTTTCTTCCCGGAAGGTGTATCCTAGCACTTACACTGCGAATTCCTTCAATTAACAGGAGCATCCTCAACCTTGCCCACTGTGAAAAAGGGCATCTTTCTCCCTTAAAACTCGTTCCATACCCTCATGATTCAATGTGTAGTCAACACTTTTCGACTTTACATAGGAACGAGTTGAATCGTGATCCTACGCTGAGTCCCTTTTATAAATTCCATCCACATCTTCAATGCGCCTAAGTCTGTGGGGGAAACTATTATGGGACGATGTTCCATCAGCTTCCAGAATGTTCAACCTTGACTTCAAGATAAGGTACTACAATTTGTTGACGAGGTCTCTCCAATCGATCGAATTTTGCCTTAGAAGCCGCATTTGACGCATAGCAAATCGTCCTTGTATGAGTCATTTAACAATTAGTAATTCAAGCTACATATCACTATTAATCTGTGTTAATCCGCGTAATAGCAAATTAACTTTACCGATAAGCATCAAGTTCAATATTGCACTCCTCCAACGCTCTAACATCCTAATTCGATTATATTTTTGAACTTTAAGAAAACTTTTGAAGTTGCCTTTTCACTCGACTTTAACCTGAGAGCAATAGAAACTCGGCCCATCTTCGATGAGATTCCCCAAGATGAATAAAGGAAGAATGTGCATTCTTCCTGCCACTAGTGACTTAACGCTCCTCATGTTCACACGGCAACAAAGGTTCATCTCATTCGGAGGCAGCTTCGGAGGGAAAGAGTCCTGGATCGAAACAGTCCCTTGGAGTGTACGACGATGAAGGACCCCGAAGCAGACTTAAACTCTAGCAGAGCCACATCTTGGATACCTGTGCCCAAGTGCAGATGAAAATACGAAGAAAGCCCGTTGTGGAGCACTTACGATTCGACTCGTAAGTGAGGCTCTTCGATTCTTGGCCACAGGCTCCATCGACTTCATGCTTGGCAATGGCCAACGTCTTAGTTGAGTTAACGTAAAAATAAAGTTAAAGTAAAGATGAAGAAAGTCCGAGCAAAGTTACAGAAGATTCGTGAAAAGGCCCAGAGCTCATTCATGACTTGTTTCGAGCTCTGAAACTCTGAGCGAGTTCTTCGAGGACTCGGGTTTGTCCAACCACGATGGCCTCGTCTCGGGATCTTGTGGCACTTCGCTCGATGCGTGCATTCGGCCGTTTCATTTCTGCACTCGCACATCGGATCGAGCGTTTCGGTAGAGAAAGAAAGCTTCCAGAAATCGACGGTATCGTTCGATCGTGCTTGGAGTCGGCAATGCTCGCCCGGTAAGAATACGATATTGCCTCGGGCGAGTAGGGACGAGGCAGGAGAGACTCACGACCGAATGAGACAGATCTCGGCAATCGACATTTTTTGGAGATCCCAGAAGCTTCACGGACGGCTTCGTGACCCAAAGAGAGCCTGCGGCCGAGTCCTAACCGTCACGTTCCTCACAGATACGGCGAAACATTCGCGTCTCGACGAGCACTTCACCACAACGTATCATCACTGGGTTCAAAATCCCTCACTTTCCTCTCGTACAATGCATGCTTCACTTTTCCATCCCTCAAAACGGGCAACCATTGTCTAACAACAGTTGGAAAAAACACCACTCAAGTAACACAGGTGTTCAGGCCATATATTCAAAGAAAACACATGCTATTAGTACAGCCAACTCTCCAGTATCTCTTTCTCTCCCCAGAACAAAACTTCCCATCAGCATGGAATAATAATCATTTGGAACTTGTTTTACATTAGTATTTGCTCTTAGAATGGAAACACTGACCGTCACAAAAGAATTCAAAGTAACCGAAGACATTTGCAGTTATTAAATCGTTCTAAAGCAGTAATTTAATCGGTATGAAAAAGAAAATTCAAATATCACACATTGTGACAACTTTATCTACATGGGCTACATTTTCGCTCAGCGAAGTATTTCGTTCATTATAAACTTAACGATATAGCTTCTTCCACCTTGTATCATGAACAAAGCACTATGAACATCTAATGGAGGCATTACAAATATTTTTAAATTCAAACCAAAATGTGGCTTACTTCCTCAAAAATAATCATAAGTACTGACTACTTGTTATGCCCAGTTGGTAAAGTGAGAGTTAAACGGATATGGGTTTCATAATTGGTTGCTATGAAATCTCTTACCTAACTTAATCTGATTCCGATGGAGGCAATAGTGAAATTGAGTCTCCTGCGTGTCACCTTTTTTTTTTATCCATCTACTAATTGCGTACGAGGACCTAACAAAAAGTTCTTACAATTTTTTTTTGTTGCCAGGGCACTCAAGCCCTTCCACTCCCAAGTGACATGGTCCCCATGGATATCCTGGTAAAAAGGAAAAAGGAAAGAAATAATAAAACTCATTGACGAGTCCTCGTACTTAGCGACCTACATTTACCGACACGTCTTAACATTTTACATCTGCACACTATATACCGATGATATATGTATTATATAAACGAACGAGACGATCATTCGTTCGAGTAGAACGTTTCACGACGGTCTCAGGCGAATCCCTGGGTGCTACTCGCGAGAAAGTAATTAATGAATTCCCCATGGAATCGTGGGAGGCAATCCATGTGATGTGCCATTCTCGATCGTCTCTGAGCGCTTCCTCCGATTGTCCTCGGAACCGACTCGAACCGACTCCTTCTGCGTCACACCCCGGCGTCTCCTCCCAACTCTGCTGAACCCTCTTGCTTTTTTTCATTTTATTTTGGCTCTTCGTAAATCGCGACTTCGACGCTTCGAAACGAATCGGTATAATGGATGTCTGAGAGTTCCAAAAAATTTGCATCAGAAAAGAATCTTCCGTGAGATGAAGAGACTAGTACTCGTGATCTCGGCCGAAGGCGAGAAACACATTTTTCGTTTCTTCCTTTTATAGAGCCAGAGATGCGCAGTGAGGAGGATATTCCAATCTAATCGTCTGTCAATTGTGATTCTCACATGTTCCTTTCGTCGAGGATCCACCATGACAACTAGATTCCTCTACTTAAGTGCTTCCCGTGCTATTCCCGGAAGAGAACGAAAGTCATACGACAGGATCAGATTTCGACGAAATGGTCACCTTCCTTCTTTTTTGGATCATTGTGATAATGAAGTTTTTTATATGTTCTGTGTCTTCGGTGAGTATTCGCTAGGACTATTTCCCATAATGGCAAATTTCGAGAGAATCAGATGCGTTTTCGGACGACAACCGTGCGGGATCGGAGAGGACGAGGAAAGCTTTCGTAATGATGATTTCATTTTCTCAGGAAAATGGTTCCGGATGTCAACCGAGCAGATTCTGGAATTTTCTGGGAAAAAAAAAACTCATTGAAATCCATCGGAGCAGCAAAACGGCAAGCATTCTGTCACCCCCTCCGATATTTACGAGCTGGTGATATCGAATGACGAGTGAACCTTGCAGGCAATGATGGACCGCAGTGTGCCTTCAGAGGACCCGCGGAGGAGTTCCTGGAAAGCTGCGTGGCGCCAACTGTGAAGCATCCACCGTACGCCACGGTCTGGGGTCCTAATAGTTTGACGGGGTGAGCAGGTTGCACATCGTAGAGGGTACAATTAACGGATACCAGTACCTGCATATGCTAACAGACCCCTCCCTCTCCTACGAATCGGTAACCAAACGAGAAAATCGTATTCGTGCACGACGGTGCTCCCTGCCACAAGGTTGTATCTGTTACAAAGTTATTATGGAAAAAATGGAAATTTTCAAGTGGCCAAGGAACGCCCAACCCAGCAAACGTAGGTATGTTAGTGCAACGTTGGAAATACATCGTTGGAGTGTAACGATGTTCTTCCGTGAAAGTTCTTCCGTAACATAGGTAGGTTTATTTGCCTCGATTCGGCTCGTCATCATCGTCATTTATAAAACATTTATATAACAATAAAGTTAGAGATGAATGATGGAAAAAGTAAAAACCGTCATCACTTAAGTTGTCACGACGTAAGAAAGTGAGATCCTCTCAGACATCTCAGGATAAAGCTATTTCTAAATAAAGAAATTCGGATTCTCGGGAAAACCAGTCTCTTTCTTGTTTCGGGTCCAGTGAGACGGTGGAACGATGTGCACGCTGATGGCAAGGGATGCATGAAAACCTCTTGAATTTTCTCATATAGCTGGATTTTTTTGCCCGAGAGATGAATTTTCTTTAAAATTCTTCCTTCACTTGTTCGGTATCCTGGCCACCTGGCCGATGCGCTTCAGAATTCGCATAATGTGTAAGGAATTTTTCTTCGAGAGATATGCAGCCTTAGATGGGTAGGGCGTAATGCAGGCAGGACAAACATCTATGAATGGATACAAACGTCTATGAAGTGGCGGACGAAGGAAGTTGAATGCGGAATGGAGCGAGTTACATTCATGGCCAGATAGATCCAACATTTCTGGAACATCTGTTCGGTCTGATTCCTGAAGCACGATTCATTGTCGATGTAAATTCCGAGGAGCTCGACCGAGTGAGAAGACCGTCCCATCGACACGAACTTGTCGATTCTTCAATCCTACCAGGTGTTTTTTTTTAAAACCCTTTTTTGAAAACAGCAGCGCTTGCCACTCGTCTGGGTTTAGGATGAGGTTCTGAGCTTTCGACCATCGCGCTCGGTGCTCGATGTCTTCTTCATAGTTGTAGATGGCCTCCTCGCTCTCGATGGCACTGAGAACTGCGTCATCGGCATGTTTGACAATACGCGAAATGGGATTCACAACTCGAAGGGAGTCGGTGTAGTAAGTAAAGAGGAACGGCGACAACACACAGCCCTGCAATACACCAGTTGGAGATGCAATGATGTTTCATACTTTCCCATTCATGAGAACAAACGACTATTCTCGGATAAGTAACCGGTGATCGACCGCAGAAGTCATTGTGGTATCCTCATTTCCTTAATGCGAATCAGAAGTTTTTGCCGATCGATGCAGTCGAACGCTGAGCTATAGTCTGGAAATAAGCTGCGTGCTATTCGCTGAGGCTCGTTCGATTCTTGGCTGATGTAGTGGAGGATCGTGAGAATAGCATCTTCAGTTCATCGAGATACTTTCTCCGCCAATTCATACGGATCAGACGAGATCGCTCCGAATTTTTTTAGCTGTTGCAAGAGAAGATATCGAAATGCTTTCAGAAAAGGCGATGAAGACCCAATAGGGCGAAAGTCGTTGAGGGCCTGGGGCTCAGGTTTCTTCGGTATCTGCGTTATTTTAATCCTTTTCAACGATGATGGTATCATTCCGGTGGAGACCCATCGGTTGTACAGAGGTGTCAAGGGGAGAGCTATTCGCGGGCATGAGTTCTTACATATAATCCATGTTGGAATTCCACAGGCTCCTGAGGATAACTTAGTTCTAGGCTTGCTTAGTCATTTTTGCACAGCGTCAAGTTAACAGAACTTCCTGCCGTAGTTCAGCATCTGAGTCGGCTTTCTCAAATTGTAGAAATAATTTATTTAGTTCTTCTGTAGAGAAGAACTAAATCTTCGGATCTTTTTTTATTGTAGCGTCGATCGTCCTTGCCATTCAGTTGAGCTTGTCCCAGGTTTTCTTGGACACTGACTGCTCATGTGGAAAAAGCTTTGAGATGTCATTCACTTCCTTTGGAATAATCGAATTTCCAAAATTAGAATGACTCTGTATCCCCTCTCACCGGTGCTTTCTCCCCTTGTCTCCTAGCATGTCATCTGATTTCTCTTTCAATTGGACTTCTTTGGGACAGACGAGATCGTAACAAAATTTTATGTAGGTCGATATTACCGCTGCAGGATTTTCCGACTCGATAGTGTGACACCTAGCTCAAAATGCAATCGATCCTTGTCGAGCTTCCATATTTTAATATAGTCGAACTCGATTATAACGACCTCGGTTATAACGACGAAAAGCGCCAGGTTCCGGCGTAGAGCCCATAAGGCACGTTACATTTTACCTCAGTTATAGCGAGAACCTCGGTTATAACGAAGTCCATTCAAGGTCCCAGTGACGAAATTGACCACGTTGATGTCCCTAATCCGTCATTCTTAACTGGAATTCCCACCATAAGAAGAACGAGCGTTGGCTAGCTTAACGTTATCTTTCCTGGAATCGGCATTCCTTGAGAGTCGTGTGGGTGTGACTGGAGGAGGGTGAGGGAAGGATAATCCCCTTAGGGATCATCTTACCTTCAGTCGCCATTACATTTCTCGTTGACAACATGGCCAATGGAAAGCGAGGGAGGCAAGCCTTCACGATTGAAAGGAAAGAGTGCATGATTAATTTATTAGAAAGTGCTCGATGTGAAGACGAAGTCCCTCTCGAAAAACATGGACATCCTTTCACCTGTTTCCACAATTTTGGAAAATCGTGACGACTTCATCCGTGCTTACGAGAACATATCACAAAACAAGAAACTTCGTGGATCTGTCGAGATGACGTCGACGAGGACTTGCTAGAGCATAAAGTAGTTCACGATCCAAAGAAGTGGGAACATTTCGGTTAGCGGGACAATCCTGAAACTGAAGCTAGTGTGGCATTATCGATGTACACTGAAATTGTAACGTTATATAGCATCTATTTTAAAAACAGGAAAAGGGAATGTCAATAAAGGCAATCTCGGTTATAACGACAATTTTTCCCTAGTCACTTCGATGACGTTATAACCGAGTTCTACTGTATATACCTGTATGAATCTTTAGTATCTCTCGAATGTTGGCTGAGGAATTCGGGATATATCAGGAGAGCCAAGCGATGTGAGAACTGCGCGAGTCTTCATATTCCTACCTTTCGTCCAGACCATAGAGAGTGTATAATGGAGGGGCCTCCCCTATGGCGCGAGGCGCTGCACCCTTCCAGACGCCGTCTTACTGAAGTCGCACAAGCAAGGTTTTTCATAGCAGATACATGGAGAGGGGGAGGGCAAAAAAGGCAACTTGCCCCGGGCTATATGCCTTGGGACATCCACGCCGGGACCCAACCAATCACGCTATTCATGCCCACGTGCGAGACTTCACCTAGATGGCGGAAGCACTTGTAAGTCTCGAGGCAAGCGAAGGCCTCTCCAGAGACGTCTATATACATTCTATGGTCCAGACTCAGTCGAGATTCGAATCTCCTCTTGTTGCGAACGGCACCACATTTTCAAGAATGCCTGCGAGCTAAATAGGGGTGAACGATGCCCGATTCGTATCTCCTGCTACGAAGAGAGCGTATGTGTCTGAAAACCGGCAGACAAGGTCGCTAAAAAAAATCGTCTCGACTGTGGAGTCTTTGTTTCCTCCAGGGTTGATGTATGAAGACACGATGCTGATCTTATTTCTGCCCTTAACTGCAATAAGATCTAGGTCGTGGATATTAACCTATTTGTAGGAAAGTTGGCATGACAACGTTCTACGTGCAATATTTGATCGGGACAGCGGGCCTGCATTTTGGCAGAGGCTCAAGAAAACAAAGGTTCGCACGACCGAAGCGAGATGACACCTAAGCACCCATTGCAGAGAGTCGATACCTGATACGGCTGCATATGATATGATTTCCGATGCTTTCCACACGGTACCAGATCTTTCCCCCCCCCCCCCCCCCCCCCCCCCCCCCCCCC
>CAJPEV010005946.1:0-12257 GCA_905338385.1 Darwinula stevensoni
CTAGGCCACTAGATGGAAGTATTGTGTTCTCACATTTCTCAAAGGGCACAAAAGTGCCCTCCCCTTACCAAGGAATCATCTCATAGGGTTCCCTATAAGACCTATAGGTCTCCCTTTAGAACCTATAAGATCTATATTGTTCCCTATAGGGCCTATACCGAATCCTATTGGCCTATTGGGTTCCGTTTGAAGTTCTCCTCTATGCCACTAGATGGGGTAAGGAGTTCTCGCATTTCTCAAAGTACTCAAAGGTGCCCTCCCCTTACCCATGGAATCACCTCTCACAAGAGAGTTGTGTAGATCCCCAAATGGCTCGCCTTGCCTCATTGTAGCAATCAATAAACTTGGACACTTCCTCATTTGTCATCCCCATCTTCCTGATAGAATCATGAAGTCCAGGCCAGAAATATGCCCATATTCCCTTTGAAAGCCACGTACGAAGCGAAGAATTTATCCGAAAGAAGTTTCAGTAGAAAGACGTGATCGCAGGTTCTGTTCACCGTTTCCATAGGTCGAGAGGAGAATGATATTTCTCTCTACCTAAGGAAGTGGACGCGCTGTCCTCCGCAATCCGGCGACGTATGTGAGCATGGGCAATAAAGTATGTAGATCTAAGCAGTAACAGTATCCGAAATAAGAGGGCGCCTACCATGGCAAAACCCCCCAGTCGATAATTAATTCCCACCAAAATGTTGCGCCAATATTGACCCTGGCGGCCATTCCCGTTGTAATGACAGGGTTTCGAAACCCAAAAATCCTCCCCAAATTCTATAGGTCAGGAGTCCCTATAGGGATCCTATAGGATCCTATAGGATTTTCGTGTTTCAAAAACCTATAAGAAGTATCTATAGCTTTCCTATAGGACATTTCCGTAAGGGACGTCAAGTGTATCTTGTCGCTTGCGCTTGCATGTGGGATACTGGAAGCCACAACAACAAAAAAAAAACACTTTAAGAAAAGCACAGGGAGTGACTAATGAAGTCGTTGACGCTGTGGATGACGACACAATTGCCCTTACGGAAATGTCCTATAGGAAACCTATAGTTATTTCGTATAGGAAACCTATAGACTTCCCTTTAGGTTTTTGAAACACGAAAAACCTATAGGATCCCGTAGGATCCCTATAGGGTCGTACAGGACTCCTGACCTATAGAATTCGAGGGGGATTTTTTAGGTTTCGAAACCCAGGCATCACGACGGAAGGCAACCGGGGTCAATTAGTGAAATTCAATTACCGATTATAGGTTTTCGCATGAAATGGGCACTTGTATTACTAATATTAGTACTGCTTAGGTCTGCATAATTTATTTCCCAGGCCAGCATGTGTCGCTGGATTGCGCGTCCACTTTCTTCGGTAGAAAGAAGCATCAATATTCTCTCAACCTAAAAAACCGCAGAAAGAACCTGCGAACACGTTTCTTTACTGAAACTCCTTTCGGATAATATCTACTTTTCCTCGTACGTGGTTTTAAAAGGGAAAATGGGCATATTTCTGGCCTGGACTCCATGATTCTATTTGGAAGATGGGGATGACAAATAAGGAAGTGTCCAAGTTTATCGATTGCTACAATGAAGCAAGGCATTTGGGGATGTACTAAGCTCTCTTGTGAGAGATGATTCCATGGGTAAGGGGAGGGCACTTTTGTGCCCTTGGAGAAATGCGAGAACGCAATACCTCCATCTAGTGGCCTAGAGAACTTCAAACGCAACCCTGTATGCCTATAGGAACCTATAGGAACCTATAGGATTCTTATATATTCCTCAATGAATACATAAGAATCCTATGAGACTATTTCGTAAGGGTGCATTTGATCGCATCTCTTGAATGAACGCCTCTGGGGAGCGGACAGAACGAAACAGATAGGGTCGAGAAATCAGTAGTGAGAAATGACCGATTACTAATGACTGATGACAAATTCCAGCTCATCTTTAGGTAAATTAGTGAAAATTTGGAGAAAATATGGCGAATAATAGAAAAACGCAGAAAGCAGGAACCGACACGAAACCGGACCCTTCAACAACACGTTCGACAACACGATTAACAACACGATACGATGAAAGCTAAGACTTAACTGTTGCGAAAAGCGACGCTCAGCGAAAATTCGGAACCGACAAACAGGCACGCTTGACTCCGGTGACTCCTCGGCAGATACAGACGGAATTCGACGCGGATTGTTTTGACAGTCGGACTGGGCGAGGTTCCCCGGTCGTTTGTGTTTTGGAGTGGAGGCGCTGGGCGAATCCCTGAGTCAGGCGTCGGGAATGAGGTGGTCGCTGGGTTCGTCTGCGGAGGTTTTTGGTTGGACGGTAGGTCGTTTGTCGATCGGGGATCGCCGAGCATGCTCGGGAGCGTCCTCCAATTTGATTGGGTCGATCTGAATCTTCTCAGACCGAGCGAGTCTTCACCGTCAATCGGGTCTACGGGCCGAACAGTGAGGCAGAGGATGATGCGTTCTTGGAGGAGGTGGATTATCTATTTTGATGGATTATTACCTTAATCTCCGAGCGGCGATCGCGTTATGTTGATGGGGTTGTTCTGATAGCAATTAATCCGTTGAGATAATTACATTATGAATGCGAGGAATTGGTAATATTCAAGTAAACTGGAGTAAACAGAAGTAAATTGGAGCTTGATATGCAGCATCACATCGTAGTACTGTTTACCTTCATTCTTGCCATGTTTCCCATGCCAAAAGGAACAGTATTAAATGCAGTAACTTAACATAGATATCTAACTGAAACTCCGTGACACAGGCAACGTGATCAACGTGAATAATGTACTAGATGCTGCGTGCAGTCATCAAGTCATGAATGAAATTTTTTTCAGTGGAATTGCCGGTCGAATGTCAATATGGTCATGGTGGTAATGAATGGTGGGACCAGTATAAGAAAGTTATACGTTTATCATTTATTGCCTCTCATAGTCTTAAATAAATCATCTGAAAGTGTCATCACTCAGACGATCATAATCTTTTTGGAAATTTGAGTATCATTCAGCTGGTCCGAGTCAAGCGTCAGCTGTCCTCACGACTACTGTGATCAAACCCGATTCAAGCTTCACTCAACCAATTGGGAATGCCTCTACGATAGAATCCGACATTTATAACACAATTATTAAATATGTTTAAAGTGGTAATCACCAAGAATGAAGCATTGTCAGTGTGAAGAAGCCTCTCACGTCGATAATAGCTTCAGGCAGGAAAGTTTTTTTTCCAGCACCCAAAGGCTTCATTGTGGTCGCATGAGGCAGCCAAGACAATTAAACCGTTTAAATAAAGCCTGGACGAAGTTCCCCAACTCGATGAACTTCATAAATTATGAGAGGACTTGATGATATCCGAGGCCTTCTCCCCGATCACGATGCATGCTGCCATGGAATTGGCAGTGACCATCACCGGCATGATGGATGCATCCGCCACTCGCAGTCTCTTCACTCCGTATACCCTGGAGGGGAGACGAGGAAGCATCATATCGAAATTGTCATAACACTACGTTAGTCATCCTTGAGACATTATGCGCAGAGAGCACTCAAGTGTCGCGTTTATAGCATAGCTATGCTGTGAAGTACACACTGCAGGTGTATGAAATCGAATTCTCTTTTTTACTTTTCGAAATTTATTGTTTGTGTTATATACATAAGGCAAACGATAGACATAAATTTATTTATAACGGCGTCACGAGAAAAGTAGCTCAGGTCATACCTTAAGCCAGGGTCGACGACGGCCTCAGGATCGCTAGGAGGTCCCATTTTACAAGTGCCTCCATCGTGCCAATGTAGATACGTGAACTGGCGAATGTGACACTCCCAGTACTCGTCTGTGAACTGTTTCAGATGCTTGCATCCTGGCAGAGGCTTGCTGTAGAATTTGGCACCGAGCTTCTTGAATGCTGGTTGCTCTCCTAATCGCAGCACTAAACGAATAGCTGTGAATTTTCAGCAAATGACCAGTGAATGTTCAGCAACGACTTTGCATGCCAGGATTCCAGGAAACACGATGAAAAACAATCAATGCAAGATACCTTCGATTGTGATCTTGACGTCATCAGGATCCTTGAAATAGTTTCCAATAATGATTGGATGATCGAGAACGTTGGCGCTGCGCAACAATATTTTCCCTCGGCTTTTGGGCCGAGAAGGATGAGGATAAATACCAAAACCGGGTCGAAACTTAAGTCCCGAATATGAGTCCCATACCTAATAAAAGAATTGTGAAACGACTTTTAAACTAACTTACAGTACATCATTCCCCAGCTAATTTACTCCAATAATCCATGCGGGAGGGATTTAATATAATTCCCTTCTGGAAATAAAGGAGATGGTAGCTACTACTCGGATCGATCGACATTGGTTTGGGACGGCCTAGCACTGAGGAAAATTTTGCCCATGTAGGATCAATGACGTTTGGAGAAATCTCAAAACAAGACATCCTTGATATTTACGTGCGACATTTGAAAACTCCACACCAATTGCCCATGTCTGGGCGAGTTTCAAGTATGAGCATATTGCTGATCTCCAGTAAATGAGACCCTGCTGTTGTAGGAGGAGTGGAACGCATGAGTTGTTCTACATTTAATTGAATCATTCGACAACTCCGGACGTTATTCAATCCATCTCCAATGGTGAGATCCGACGAACCTCATCTTTCAGCCCTATCCTTGGTTTGTAGATGTACCCTCCGTCGGTTCCGATCGTGAGTGCAGAGAGGAGCAATTCCATGTCCGGCCAGTCTGGATCAGAGGCATGGGACGTGTTCACGAAGGCCACGCCCTCGAAACCTGTTGGCGAGGTGAGTGGTCCTGGAACATCCGATTTAGAAAAATTATTCACAATAATATCGTCGAAGTCCTTTCAAGTTTTATGTTATTGAAGCCGTCATGCAAAACAAATATATCAGCAAAGGTAGTTTATTCTGCTGTGAAACAGAAGGTTCCTGATCGACCATTTGCTCTCCCCTACCCCTCCCGGAGACAAAATCGCAAAGAGCGAAAAGGCATGAACTTGTCAGCTAAATAAGCAAGCTGAGTAACCACTTCAGACGAGCACTAAATAGCTTCAGCATTGTTTCTGAAGAAAAAGGATTATCCAGACTGTCATTTGTGGCTAACTTATCTGACTGAGAGTCTACGTTTCTAGAGGAAAAAAAAGTCAAATTCAGAAATTCCGAAAACTTGGAAGTCAAAACAGAAGTGAGAAATGAATGAGAAATAGTAACACGTCAGACCCGCGTATCGGTATGTTTAGGTTTAGTTTTTATTGGTTCAAAGGTCCATCATCTGAATTGTTATGGTCATGGTAGCATCGCCTCCTCCTTCTGGATAGCTTATATCGTTTCGAGGCATTCCATCTCTATTGGTCAAGAGGTGGTTGTGCTCCAGACTCGGATTTGATAGGAAAAATTTGCGTATGTTGGCTTCCAGGATTTATTTTAAAAATAAGAATTTCATCTCTCTGGCTCTAACGGTAAAGGAATCATTAAGGTCAGCACAATTGTAGCTGCAGTTAATCCATGAAACTTTAAATAATCCTTTTTAAAGCTTGAAACAGGTATAAAATAGAACCACGGCTATTTGTAGGTCGCTGGTGAGATATACCCTGACCTGGTTGTTTTACCAGGATTCCCATAGTTGGTACTTTGGGTAAAACATTTCAAGAGGAAAACCGACAAGTTCAATCGTTAAAAAAATGACTGTGAAGAGAATATTAAATTCAACTGCATGAGCCATCATTGGAAAGGACTTTGATAATTTTTATTACACACAAGTTTAAGGTTTGGATGCGTTTGAAACAAGATGTAGGAACCACGAAAGTGGGTGAAAATAGGCAAAATTGGACTTTTCAAATTTGATTATAAGTTGTTTCAAGGAACGTAGGAAGTTGAAATTTAGTTCTTGAATTGGAATTGCTTTGGTCTACAATATGGCAAAAGCTCGTTGTGTTACCATGCATCCTAGTTCTCCAAAATCTGCGTGCTGAGTTATGCAATAGTTGCATTTTTTTAAATTGTGTAACTCAATTGTTATTAAACGTAGTTGAAAATGCATTTAAAAATGCGATCCTACATTGTCTCATCTTTAACCCCTTAAATGGACTCGCCGCATATGTGCGGTCTGGCACCTGCCATCCCTCAATGGAATCACCACACATATGCCTTCAAGAGTTCCCAGTTAAGGGATTAATAGAGTCCAAAAATGCTTTTCAAGCTTGACTAGGACCAAAGCAAGCACTTTCACTCCAAAAGGTCACTTTTCCTTTTGGATTCTAAGTTTGGGGCCTCATATCTCGAAAACCGTTAGAGCCAAAGAGACAACATTTTAAATGTTTTCAATTGTCTCGGATGCCAACATGCACAAATTTTCCCATGCAAATCCGTGTCTGAAGCCCAACGAAAGTGACTAAAAATTGACCGCTTGAGCTAGGACGCCTCTTTTCCAAAGGCTACCGCAGTTCGTACGCACAAAACTTTCTTGCACGAAAATGCTGTGTGGAAAGTTGTCCCTATTATGACAAACTTGGAATGTTTTGAATTTTCAACATACTTTGGATGTGTCAAAAGGTGTGTCCCCAGAGGCTCTGAAGTTGTCGAAGTGTGTCGCATCAAAACACCAAAGGTTTCGTGTAAAATTAGAGCCACAGAGTGACGTACAACATCGTGCTATGAAATCACACGTATTTTACAGGCGTGGTGTCCTAAGTGCCGTAAGAAAGAAATACCAAAGCTAGGCCTGGGGTCTATTCTGATTTCCAGCTGCATTTTCGGGACTACTGGCGAAGCATAGCCCAAGAATCAAGAATGAGGAGACCTGTAATTCGAAGAGGATGGATGAATAGCTTACTGGGAGGTATCGCACGTTTAGGACTTGCTGTACAAAAACTACATCAAGAATCGTGCCTAGGGTCAGTTAGACGAGGTCACAAGTCCCAACACTATATTGAATAGCACTCCGCAAGGAAGCCCGCACTTGAAAGAGATCTACATCATTGGAGTCAGTTATGCAGTTCCACCATGAGACGCTTGGCCGTCGTGATGTTTCCATCTATGGTCTAATTTAGATGGCAGTTAGAAATGCTATGAATTCGATTTGCCTTCGCTGTATAGCAGAACATGTCTTTGTTGATAATTTTCTTTCATGCATTCTCTTTGAATTAAAGAAAGGGGAAGTCGTAGAGCGGAGTGACAGGCTTGGGAGTGCGAATGAAGACCTTTTCCCTCAGGTATTTCTCCCTCTCTCGGAACTTCCAAAATTGAAATTGTGTCAGATCGACCCACCACCATCATTTCTCCTGTCTTTCGACATTTTTGGCCCGGAATTGCCCCTTAGGGCTACATGGAGCTCTTCCAGGAATCCAAAATGTGTCAACACCCATTTTCGCCCTCAAAAAAAGAAGAAAGTGTGTCCAAATAACCAGACGAGCAAAAAATGTGTCACTTCGACACATCAAAAGTTTTGTGTGCAATATGCAGACAAGTTTTCCCAACCGCGGTCCCAGAAAGGGTTGCTTAAATTTCTAAGTCCCTCTGCTAAATTATTTGCCTTGTTGTACGGAGTATCAGTTTCAGACTCACCCTGCGGAGATGCATATTAGGACAGCCTCGGGAAGCAAATCGCGTCGATGCTGTTAACCCACTGGACTCTATGAAAATCACACTCACCATCGCGGTTAGTGAGGAATTTTTGCAGACTAGAAATGGCTTTGCCAGAAAAAAGTTGCGGGACGTAAAAGCCTGACTTTTGGGGGAAGGTGAAGTACAGGCCACCGGGACCTGCGTGACTTTGCAGGTTCTCTCCCACTGGAAGATCCACGAGAGGCCGGATCTGCACATCGAAGCGTATATTAAGTTCAAGGAATTCAAGAATACTCAATTTTTCGTGTTTCCTGTTGCCCAAGGTTGACTCCCGGCAAGAGGTAAATTCTCCTTCGGAAAACGCGGGTCCTTCTTCATATGCAAATGACTTTATGAAAAACACTATTTGCATGATTTGAAAATGTTTATCACTATCCTCTACTCCAGATGATCTCAACATTGCGGTTTGCAGATGTTGACGTTTACGAATGTAACATTCATCATGGCTCAGAAAAATTACCCTGGGCCTATAGGTTGAATAGAACCGACAATGGACTTTACTTTCACGGGGAAGTTCCATCAGAACATTTAGGCAAACTTTTGAGCACTTTGAAAGAAGCAACCGTCTGGTAACTACGCATACTCAATCTGCGTGAAATTTCCGGTTGCAAGCGTTTAATGTAGCGAAAAGGTGGAAGTCGGTAGCATGAGCTTACTCCGTGCCGTTGCAGCTCTTTTTTGGGTCCGATGCCGGAGAGCATGAGGAGCTGAGGAGAGGCGACTGCCCCGGCCGACAGGATCACCTCCCTCCTCGCTGATATGAAGTGCCTGGTACCGTCTTCCTTCAGGAACTCGACTTCCCTTGCCGTCATCCTCGTCTTGTCTATCACGATCTGATTTTTAAATGTAATGATGTGTGCTGAGTGGTCTGGGACTACATTTGAATTCATTTTCAGGTTACATTTACCAGCTCCATTCAAAATGGTGCAAAAGAAAAGGTAGAATTAAGTTTAACGTTGGATGTTCACATAGTTGAAAAAAAACCGAAGAAATACTGAATTGTCGGAAATCGTTAAATCGATTTCTTTACTGTCGAAGTGAATAACGTCGAACAAAGGAAAATTGAAATTTTTTGAGTAGCATGCTTAAAATTTGTTGTGAGTCACAGCCCTCAGGAAAGTAATCCTATCGCCAAAACCGTAGCTTTTACCAATATTAACGCTTCGGTCTAGGTCCATTTCATTTTTCTTCCCTTTTAGCATAGAATGACCATTCTCTAGTCTTGCTACACAACGTTTGTTTTGGTCTGTTCCTCGGGGATGAAGGACATGAAGATCCAAATGCTTGGGTGTGGAGTTCTAATTACTTATGACAAGCAGTGGTGCCAAACTTTGGCAATGTTCATTTTGCAGGGTTGATCGTGAAGCACTCGGTTTTGATACTTCCACAGTGGTGGGAGGGGAGGTAAGCTGAAGTTTTGGCCTGCCTCTCGGTCGTCTGCCATCAAGGTAATACTCTCACATTATATTAGTGGCACGTAAAATGTGTCGCGACATCAGCAACATCGTCGGGCATGATTTGGGGGAGTTCTTTTAAACTAACAGGTACATCATGCACGGACACAAATAGAGAAATAGAGAAATCAGCTTCATTCCCTTACGAAAAATTAGGATTCTTATATATTCCTTTATAAATATATAGGAATCGTATAGGAACATATAGGAATCCTATACATTCCCTATAGGAAGTGTAGGGTTCCCTATAGGACCTATAGGGTTCCGTTTGAAGTTCTCCTCTAGGCCACTCGATGGAGGTATGGGGTTCTCGCATTTCTCACAGTACAAAAATGTGCCCTCCCCTTTGTCCATGGAATCATCTGTCACAGGAGTGTTTTGTACCTCCCCATATGACTCGTTTTGCCTCAATGTAGCAAACAAGAAACTTCGACTCTATCCTATTTGTCATCCCCATCTTCCAGATAGCACCATGGTGTCCAGACCAGAAATATGCTCATATTCCCTATGAGAACCACGTATAATAAAATGGTGTTATAATCTAATAGTAAAGAGACGGTGTTCGCAGGTTCTGTCTGCCATTTCTTTAGGCCGCGAGAAGAATGATTCTTCTCTCTACTGAAGGAAGTGGACGCACTATCCTCCATTTTCAGGCGACATACGTGGACAATAAAATATACAGGCGTAGTAATTCCCAGTATCAGAAATGCAAATGCCCCTATCATGGGAAAACTCTTTAGTTGGTAATTTATTTACATCAAAATGCTGCGGCAATATTGGTGGCCATTTCCGTTGTAATGCCAGGGTTTCAAAGCCCACAAAGCCTCCCCGAATCCTATAGGTCAGGAGTCATATACAACCCTATAGGGATCCTAAAGGATCCTATGTGTTTTTTGTTTCAAAAACCATCCTATTTCTTCATTTACAGGTAGCTTTAACGTTTCCTCCATTATATGTCTGATTTCATTTACGCAATCTGCCTAACCCTTCCTCAATTGTTGTTTCATTCACTAAAAATGTTCTTACACGTTGTAATCCCCACTGACAAGCCATCTCTCTGTCCTGCGTGAATCCCACTCACCCTGGAGACTGGCGTGTTGAGGAGGACGTGGAGGTTCTTGCGGTGCCTCACCGGCGTCAGATACGCGCTGGCCGCGCTGTATCGGATCCCCTGCTTGGATGCCACTTGCACTCTGCTGAAACCTGTGAAGCAGTCACTCCAAATTCTATACCTTTCGTTCTTCAATTCGAGAATTTGACATGGACTAGGTTGTCTCACGGTTTATTATAATGTTCCCTTTCGTTTCTTCTTATTTTCCTTTCAATGAGATCTTAGAAAATTGAAGCTAAGCAAAATTTAAAAAATTGAGAATGCTGTTCCATAGTAAATTCTATAGAGGAATGAAGAGATTTTCTTGTTCATGACTTTCAACTCCCTAAGTGGTTTAGATCATCTTGAAGTAAAAGAAAACTATTAAATAAGTTAAGCCGCGTTAAATTAGAAAAAGTTTTTTCTTTCAGGATAGAAATTTCCCTCCGAGGCCTCTCCTACTATGAAGTGTCTATTCGCTTAAACTGCTCAATCGTTGTGCTAATTGCAAAGCTTTGCAAGGGACTACTTGACAAGGGATACGGAACAGAACTTCGTTTTAATATTGAATAGCCCGAGGATAGAATATTTTTTCGAAACTTCGAAATTCCTCTGCAAATAACATTTTCATGAATGGAACTTCTTGCTTTCAGGTAATTGAGAGTGCATTTAGGATGAACCCAATGGACACTTTTCATAACTGAATAAATCCTATTTATTATATAATATTATTTATATTCCCTTTATTGCGTTAATGAACGTGACGTACCATTCTGAGAAGCCCCGTTGTAGTCAGGGTTATAGGGGAAGCCCAGGCTCTGTCCGGCCTCGATGAATGCAGGTGCAACGTCAGTGATGTATGAATGGGAAACGGGGAAATAACCGCCGGTTGAATGATAAGGGGCATCTTCTACAGGGTGAACATTTTCAATGTTACTGGTTTTCATAAGCTCTCATTTGTATAATTGACTAATGATTTTAATGAGTAATAGTTCAATTTAAGGCCTAAGATCTGCAAAGAAAATTTAGGAATTGTACTGAAATTATGATCAAATGTGTTCAAAATGCCCTCTTTTCTCATTCCGAATTAGTCACTATCCAAACACGTGAAGGTGGAAACTCGAGGAGAAGTTCTCGTCTTACTTTTTGGAACATCTCTGACGAGAAAGTCCTCCGACCTCTTGAAGAGCGGGAGGATGTCTCTGAAGGACCAGCCAGGATTCCCCAAGGCGGCCCAGTTGTCATAGTCCTTGCGGTTTCCTCGCACATATATCCCGCCGTTCATTGATGAACATCCTCCCAGCATCTGACCTCTGAACCAGCGGCATCGCTAATGGTGCAGAAAATTTCAAATAATTTTTAACGATGTTGATTGAAATTTTAACGACTGGTGGAACACGTCGCAACATATATCCCCTTCCAAATACATGGTGATTCGGAAGAATGGCGATAAGCCATTCAAGATAGCACACCCGCCTTGGGCCGGTGTTATTATTAGACATATGCGAGGTGGTTCCCAAGCTAATGACATTAATCCCTAGCGGGCCGGTCCCACTACCCCATGTGGGAGCCCGCAATGGGCCGCATCGAACTCTGGTGTGCATCTTACCTCTGAGGCTCTTAAAAAAGGCGTTAAGTGCCCTTCTACATCGGTACATCATTGTTCTGCTCCCTCCCTGGAGACATTGCCTACGAGTGTCTCTTTGTCTCTCGGGAAGAACTCCAGGGACTAAGTGGTACTAGCGTCGTGTCAACACAAAGATAGTCCTTACCCCATGGAGTCAAGCCCCTATTTAAACCATCCTTCCTCCACAATTCCCAAGAGCCTCCATGAACTTTTTAACCAGTTTAAACTACATTACAGACATGCTAGGGAATTATACCGAGGCATTCCCTGATACCAGAGATATCGCGGCTATTAGGCGCCATCTCGATTCATTCGTGAAAACCATGTTTGTTCCAATAACTGAGACAGATAGCTCGCCCGGATAGTCCAAATGTTGGTTGCCGCACTTGGCCAGCATGGCCACCCTTACGAAAATGTCTTATAGGATTCCTATATATTCCTTTAGGAATATATAGGAATCC